>ML793468.1:8683-82244 GCA_009831015.1 Picea engelmannii | reverse complement strand
TGGTTGAACTTCTTCATGCATGAGCAAGTGTGTGTGTCAGAGCTAGGAGCCATCGAAAGGAGATCTACGACATCAAGGCTCAGGTTGTATATTTCTCTTTCAGTTAATGCAATATATGAATATGTCCCTTTCCCATAATGATGTCATCTTATTACATGACTCCTCGTGTTGTAACTTAAAATCATCGTATTAAAATTTTTCAAAATTTCTCAAATCCTTATCATTAGGCTTCTATCCTACTCACATTAAAACAAACATCAGTTCAAATTGAGCCTTTTCTATTAGTGACATCCTGTCAAATCATCCTTTGGTTTTCCCTTGCTAATAATCAAGATTCCCAAATGAACCTTTAAGAAAACCTATTTGTGAAATTATGATTCTCTTGAAGAATTATTCTAATTCCAAGCCATTTGTTTCAATTGCAAATCCATCTCTTTTCTTTACTATGGTAACATCAACCAAAACCCGCCTAGTCAAAACCTCATATCAAGTCAAATTAAGATATGTTAATTTTTTTTATATCTATTAACTTTATTTTATTTTGGCTTGAACATGTTCCAAATTAGACTCTCACTTTGGTTTTTCTATTGAGAAAATACATGGTTTATAATATAAAGTTTCATTACCATATACATACATTCATATTATATATATATATATATATATATATATATATATATATATATATATATATATATATATATATATATATATATATATATATATATATATATATATATATACATACATACAAGGAAAAGACCTTTTAGCGAAGGTTATAGCGGAGGTTTCTAGTGTTACAAAATTGGCAAAAATTGTCAAAAAAACCTCCGCTACAACATTTGTTTTTTATTGCGGATGTTTTTTTGGATACTATAACGAAAGTTTCTTATAACTAAAAAACTCTGGGCATCCGGAGGTGTTAGAAGATGTTTAAAAATCGGTGCATTAGTATAAGGAACAAGCACCAGTGTGTATGTACACCTACAACAGTAGTGATGTACACTTAACGTCAAGCACCGGGGCAGTAAAATATGCAAGGACTGTGGAAGTAAAATATTTAAGCATCAGGGTGTTTTCCTTATAAGCACCAAGGATTTAACAATAAAACACATCGGGGGAGTTAAAAATAGTTAAGCACTGGGGATTTTGTCTTAGAACGCACCGGTGCATTATTAATAAGAAGGCATTGATGTGTATAAAATAATATGCACTAGTGCATTACTTGGAAAACCCCCCTCCTGCATTAAAAATCGAACGCACCGGTGATTTTTAGTAACAAACAAGCCCCGATGCTTATCAATAACACACTAGCGGCGATGCGTATTAATAATCGAAACACATTGGTACTTACTAATAATCCTAAAGCACCAGTGCTTACTAATAATATTGAAGCACCAGTGCTTACTAATAATACTAAAGCATCAATTCTTATTAATAACATAAAAGCACCAATGCTTCATATAAGCTTAATGCATCGAAGGCCAATTTTTTAATATAATTTTGTGGTATTAAATAAATATTGAAACGAGTGCTAATTGATTACATAAAAGCACCGGTGTGCATTTCATATAAAACACATCATTGAGTTTTAATATTAAATATTCCTATGAGATTAATAATTAAAATACACCAAGAAACATCGACCTGTGATAGTGCAATTATTTTTATTTTTTAATTCCTTTATTTATCAAAAAATTTACATATATCTTATGTTTTAATTAGTGAATTTGGATATGATGTTTAGATTAATTTGTTGTATCATCATATTTTGCATCTCTTCATTATAATATTTCGTCATCGATATATTTAATGAACAATGTAACATTTCACAGCGACATTGGAAAACACAATAGAATAAATTAAAACATATTTTATTATATGAATAAGAGGGTCGTTGCCATACAAAGTGGGACACTTATCAGTAATCGCTTGTCTTTAAATTAGGACACTATGTCCATTACATTAAACAAAAATTTCTGATTTTCAGAGACAATTATTTCAAAAAAATACAATTGTAGCTTGCATTGATATCCAAATATATTGGTCATCATTCTTCACTGGAACTATTGGTAGTGCTCGAGCTACTTCCATGCCTTGGGTAATTTTGCTGAATGTTTGGTTGATTGCCTCAATTGTTTTGTTCTTATTCAAGTTCCATCTAGAAACATAAATGTAAACTATAATGAGTCTATCTACATTGGTGAGAATAATGAAAATTCAAATAAATAATATACATGAATATAAAGTGAAAAGCGACGTACCTGCAAAGTAATAATTGACTCATGAATCATACACATATGTTCAAAATCAAATCTCATGCCTTGTTTCAACAATTCTCCTATTGGCTCAGTTCCATACTTTGTTTCCTGCAAGTTTTATACCCCATAATAAATCATAGATTTAATATAAAGTATTATTTTTGTTTCATTAATTATAAAATGATAGAAGTAACAAAACATAGATTATACTTACAAATTCCACAATTAATTTTTGATATGCCAACATATACTCACAACCCTTAATTAACCCAATGTCAATCATTTTTTCTACTGACTCTTCTTTGTATATTAGCACCTGTTTGAAGACATTCAAAGATGGCTGTTGTAAAACAACTTAAAATATACCCAAAAAAAACCCTTAAGTTGTTATATGGAAATAAAAATTACTCACAAACTTTGCTATCAACCCTTTTCTTCCTTGTTGTCCAGTTTTATTTGCAAAATGAGTTCCATTTTTTTTTTATTTTTTTTTATTTTTTTATTTTTTGTAAGAGAATATTTGAAAATTAATATTTAATGTTAAATTAATTATTTGTACCTAATAGAAAAATTCAATGAGTACATTTATTTTATTTTGTTATGATGAAATTTTGTTCCCTCGTTATTGGTGTCTGTAGAAGATTAAACATATGTGAATTAATAATTTGTTTGAAACACATAATCTAATATTACTAAGTATATCATTAATGAAAATTAAAAAAAAAATCATATTGAATAGTATTTTTTCATTCACCTAATTCATCCCTCTGTAATTTTTCCATCAAGCTTTTACAATCTTCTACACTTAGATAAAAAATAATCTTATCGAGATTCCTCATTTTGTGGCCCTGCACACCACACACTAACTAATACATATTAGTTAAAATTACATTTAGTTCAACCATATTAATTTTGTATAGAATTTACAAAGAACCCGCCTTTTTTGTTTTTCTGGATGCGTCATCATTGTGTCGACCAAAAATTTTCATATTTGAACTCTTCTCACTCTTTTTTTTATCAATATACAACCTATAACATTCAATACAAAAATGATAAAATATATTTTATAAATAAATCACATCATTTTCAGCGAAAAAAAATCGTTGTAACCGGCACGCTTTTTAGATACAAAGCACTTGTATGTTTATTACATAAAACACACCGATCCGTTCCATACAACAAAACACACCGAATAATTCAATTTCTTTTTTTTTTTAAATTGGAATTAAAATAGTGCGACATATATAGAAGAGATCACAACGAATACAATAGAAAACAAAAACATAGCAAAAAAATTAAACATTCATAAAAAAGAAAAAATAGAAAAATTACACACCGATGAGAATAAAAATAAAAAATATTATTTGCCAATGTTTTCTGTGTTTTTTAGATGAGAAAACATCGACGATATTTTCTTTTATGTACCATATTTTTTAAATTAAAAGAAAAAAAAAAAAACAATTTTGGCTTTCTCGGTGCTCTTCAGACATAAATGCATGGGTGTGTTTATGTCGAAATGGCGCACCAGAAAATTGGAAAACGTTTTTTAAAAAAAACATCAAATTGGAAACCGTTTAAAAAAATAAAAATAAAAAGTCAAAGGGTCGACTGCCTTTGGGATCCGATGCAATAAGTGGTCTCTTTGCATCACATGGAAAACACTTGTATATAAAAACAGACCCATTAGATCTAAACTACCTAAAACGAAAATCCCTAATATTGAAGTTATAGTGGGAGTTAAACACTAGGGTGAAATTTTGCATTCATGTAAGCAAAAGAAACAAGGGTTTAAGGTAACTATAATTTTTTTTTCTAAATTATAATTAAAATCCAAATAGGAATATAACCTGTAAAATTATTATCAGAATCAACAGTAAAATTTAAATTTTTTACTATGTAGGGTTTTGAGTGAATCGCCATACCCTTCAAATCCTGATTTTATGAATATTTATGTTGTTCCAAAGTATTCTTCTACTCCAAAGTGCTCCTCGATATGTCTCTCTTCCAAACCTGTCTCCTGTAAATTTGGCAAAATAATGAAAAAATTGAATACCTTCTTAATATTAATTTTTTTTTATGGAAAGGGTTTAGAGTGAATCACCATACCCTTCAAATTCTCATATTCTGAATAATATTGTGGTTCCAAAGTATTCTTCTCCTCCACAGTGTTCCTCTTATGTCTCTCTTGCAACTCTCTCCCCTTCAAAATTTTGCAAAATAATGAAATAGTGAATAGCTTTTTAGTATTTAAATGACTTTATGAAATTCGATTCTCGCTCTTTTTTTAATTGTTTAAAAAAATGTGTTTTTTTATTTTTTATTTTTTCGTCATGACGATGCGTTTATGTAAGACTCACTTGTGCATCCATATTACATTACACACTGATGCATTCATATTAATTGACACATCGATAACAGATAATTGTTTTTTATTAACAAAATCTCGAAACAAAGTGTGGTTAATTTTTCAATGCACCGATGCTTATTATTAATATGTGCACCGATGCCTTTTTGGTTTACAAGCACACCGAGATGATTTTAAAGTTATTTGAACTTTTATTTGCACATAAATAGTATATTCATATCAAATTATCTTTTAGAATGGATTCACATGGATTACAATACTCCAATATACATTTTACGTTTTATGTTGCCTTGTTCTTAAAAAATGGTTTCAGAACTATATTCAAAATCAGATTGCGGTATGGTCCTCGAAATTTATTTTAGATATGTGCATGAAAATTTATTTCTAATTTTGTTGAAATGTATGGAGAAAACCTTATTGTATGATCAAATGGCCAATTCTTCAAATTCCATCACATTCCATATTGCTCAAAGTCCATCGTGGAGTTCTCCCTTTCCATTTCCAATAAGTTTAACTTATTTTATTTATGTTTCGATTATCTCATTGATTTTTTTTTATCCATGTCAATTTGAATAAAAATGTATCCAAATTTGCAGGATCCTGATTCATAATCGAGTTTAGATGCAGAAAATATTTCAGTACCATTTCAAAAACGTCGAAAGTTCTTATCAGGAGCAACATAGCGCAATTAGTTGGTAGATGAAAATGGACCACCACTTTACCCTACCAATTGTAACATTCCATCTTCCAGTCACAATCCTCTAGAAAACCTCTCAAAAAATGAATGAAATAACTCTAAAGAAAATGAGTTGTCTGCCCTCCCATATATCATAGCACAACATCTATCCAGTGCTATATAAAACTACCTCAAGAAAATGGCAGACCACCTAATAAGTCATGGCCTCTATATCAAAGAATAAAAATAATATAAAAGCACACAACTAATGCACTAACCATCACTAGTAAAGTGTGAAATGGTTGAGAATAACAATGAGAGGCACCTAATGTCATCCTTGTCAAATGAGGTGATCTGTAACCGTCCACCAGCCATCTAAAAATCACTAGAAGAAGGTATATCTTGCGCAATATACCTCTGAGAGTAGGCAAGATGAATCTCAACTGCAACACCCACTGGGACATCAGGAAACCAGGGAAAATCCTCCCCTCTCCTAGATAGCCTAGTAATAAAATATATATCCTCCTCAGTGGGATGGTACCACTGATGAGGACAAACTTTGAATTCCTTCTGATGGGCATCCCATCGACAGATCAACTGCGAAAGAAAGGAAGAATTCCCATTTATGGATTTAGCCTCCTTGTAGCACTTGAGGAGGCCCTCATTCCTCAAGAGGACCCATGTAGCTGTAATACTAGGCCGAGGGTACAAATCCATTTCCCTCTCTTTGGCCTATGATACAGGAAAATTAGTCCTCCAAATCTAAACCATGAATGTTTATTCGGACCTCCAGGTCTTGACATCAACCCAAGGAGGGGCCATTGTAAATCTCATATGAAAAGTACTTTATTTCTACTAAAGATAAATAGGGAATATACTTACTGTTAGGTGTTAGTAAAGGAGAAATTATGTAAGTGTTGGCACAGGGGCAGGCCCAGGGTTTAAGGCTCAAGAGCGCACCAAAAAATCCCTAACTATTGGCCCTTTCGGCAACACCTACGAAGCAGATGAAGTCTCACCCGAGGTAGAGGCAGGGGTGGTTGCAAGAATCAGGTGTCTGCAACCTTAGCTAGGACACGGATATATGATTATATCACTTACATCGCACTTAGCATTGATCATTCATCAATTGCCACACACCCACTACGGCATAATAAATTTTCTGCCTTTTCTCGAGGGACAGAACCCCCAAAATCCTACGGGGATTATCACAGGCTATCTCTCCCCTTTTTCTCACCTCCATAAGATCGTTGATCATGATCATAGGCCAAACAACTAGGCGCCCTTTCCTATTTCGTGACTCAATGATATAAACGAGTCGAGTCCTTCGACTCTGCAAACACGAAAATGTCGAAATGTTGAAGAGGCTTCAATCAGCGATTAGCCCCGTAGGCTATGTCTTGGTATGTATGACCACTTATCATAAGACCTCCATCCTATTCCCTTCAGGACTTATCAATACGAGAGCCCGACCTCTTGTCAACGGAACTCCCAAATTCTCGATTTTCAATTTCCCGATGGACTCTTCCTTTCGAGATTTTCCCAAAGTCCTGGATTGCTGCCACGTGTCCTCCACTGATGGATGGTCTAGATTGATTTGGGACTTCCATCATAGAGTGTCCCTATTTCTTGTCCTCGAGACCTCCGAAATCTCAAAGTTTGAATCCCCTTTCAGGACTTTTGCCTCTGTTCACGAGGGCTTAACCCTCATGCATCTACTGACAGATCCAACGACAATCAGGTTTTCTAACTAAGATCTGATGGTTCAGATCTGTCCCACACTGGGCACTCTCCTGCTGCTCCCTGGACGTGGAAAACCAATGGTCCAGATATCTTCACTACTTATGGAGATAAAAGAAAAGGGTTAAGGTGTCCAACGCCCTCGTGTCGTCCTCCAATCTAAAGGTCATGACTAACCGTAGATCTTCCAACAGTATCTCGTCTGTCATTCGATACTTAACCCTATGTTTCCATCTTGGGATTTTGTAGATCGGGGTTTCAGGAATTGCGAGTGTGAGAGAACTTGCGCTTAGATACCCCGGGTGCCAAAATGTCGAAAGGTCGGGTTTTAAGAGGCCCATTCTTCCTCGTACAGGATGGCTAAGACTTGCGCCTTCAAATCCTTTTTCAGGTTCTTGGTAAGCTTTCCAAGAAGGGTGTATCTATGGGGAGATCTATCCAGGATATTACCTAAGACAGATAAGGGTATAGATTTCCCGAGAACAGACTTGAAGTCTGAATTAATTCAATATGCGTATATATATATATATATATATATATCTGTAAACATAAGCCATACATGGTCCTTCCAATAAAAGCATGCAGCCACCATTTCTAATTAAAACACCACACAGACAGTCTTATACTCAAACCATTCATAAACTGCACATACTATGAGCATACATGTCAGCATATAAATTTCAAGATGCAAGATGATCATAAATGCTAGAATATACATTTCAAGATGCAAGATGTAAAACACTTATCAGAAATAACACCAGATGTGATTGCAACTGCTGAGAGGGGTGCTTGTTTCCACCCAACCGTAGGCTCAGCGACTCCCAACAGATTTACCACTAGCCACCCCCAAGCTAAGACCATGATGTTGCGAGACTGAGTCTCTGTTTTCCAGTGATCGAGAATGAAGGTTAGTCTACTTCTTCTCCTCTATCACCCACTCTGTATTTTTCTAGAGTTTTTTTTTCTTCTTTCCCTCGTGTCCCCCCTTTGATCCCACACTCTTCTTTCCTTTTCTATTTTCGGTGAGGTTGTGTGTGGCACGATATTCCTCGTGGTGGTCATGTTTGAGGACTCTACGGATGGGCGGTTCACCCCCCATCCCTAATTACTCATGAGGGGACCTTTACCTACCAACCTAGCGAGTCATTTAATTCGGGGCCAGCAAGTCGCTCTTGGTTCTCCAGGCCAGTGAAGTCCAAATATGGTATCGATTTCGGTGGAAGTTAATGCCACCATTACAGGTGCCTTCCACCACCTTTCTCCAGCCATCGTGGTCTCTTTTTTAGCATATCCCCTCTCAACAGTCCTACAATATATATATTCATAATATTATTCACATTCATCGACCTTTTTCATAAGGTCCATTCACATCACTCATTCACATTTCTAAGTTTCCTACAATAATTGCCCAGTATAGTTATTTTTACAGACTGGGGGAAACAGGGTGTTACAATTCCCTCCCCCTTAAAGGAACATCGTCCTCCATGTTCTATCTATCAACTTGACATGCATGTATAGGTGTAAACAAAATCGGATATGCCCATTTCATGGCATCCTCCATTTCCCATATAGCCTCATCTAGGGAAAAATGTTTCCACTGCACCTTGACCTGTGCAATGGTTCAGTTCCAGAGTGTGGTTTCCTTTCTATCCAGTATGCATTGAGGTTTTGGTAGAAATTCTCCCTCCGGTTCCACCTGGATCACAAACCAATCAATTATATGATTATCATCATGTACATATTTCTTTAATAATGAAACATGGAAAACATTATGTGATTTTACTGTGGGAGGAAGTGCTAGCCTATAGGCTACAGGTCCCACTCTATATAGAACCTAAAAGGGTCCACAATACTGAGGTGCCAACTTGGCACAAGCTCCCATTTTCAAAGAACTCTTCCTCGGTCTAACTCTGATATATACATGGTCTCCCGTTTTGAACTCTCTTGGAGTTCTCTTTTGGTCAACATAACATTTCTGTCAGTTATGAGCGACCTTCAAGTTTTGTTTTATCTGTGTCACTTGCTATTCCATTTATTTCAACATGTCAAGTCCAAAAGAACCCATGTTTACAGGATTACTCCAACTGACAAAAGTGTTGCACAGTCTACCATAGAGGACTTCAAAGGGACTCATCTTTAAGGATGCTTGGTAGTCATTGTTGTAGGCAAATTCTACCAGTGGCAGGTAGTCTTCCCACTTCTTGGGTTGATGCATTACATGCATTCTTAGCATGTCTTCAAGTATTTGGTTCACTCTTTCTATTTTTCTGTCGGTTTGAGGGTGATAGGCGGTGCTAAACATCAATTTGGTTTCTAAGCCAGTCATCAGTGATTTCCAAAAGTCAGAAGTAAATTTCATGTCTCTATCAGACACGATCTCTTTCGGCATACCATGCAGACTGAATATCTCCTACATAAATACCTGGGCGATATCGATTACTTTGCAAGTGGATTTGACAGGGATGAAATGGGTAGAATTTCTCAATTTATCCACCACTACCATGATGGCGTCATTCTATTTGGTTGAGGTCGATAATCCGGTGATGAAATCCATGGAGATGGTTTCCCATTTCCATTATGGGATTGGTAGAGGTTGTAATGATCCTGCTGGGTGTCGGTGTTCTGCTTTAACCTGTTGGCACTCTATGCATTTGTCCAAGTACTCGGCTATGTCTTTCTTCATTCCAGGCCAATAGAATTGTCTCCTAGTGGCCGTGATCATCTTCTGGTATCCTGGATGACCAGAATAGGGTCTTTTATGTAGTTCATCCAGTATGAACTTCTTCAAGTTGTCACAATATGGAATATAAAATCTGCTTTTGTAAGTGAGCAGACCTCCTTCAATCATCTGGTAGCCTTCATATTTTACTCCGACGGGTTCTTACTGTAGGCACATGGTCACTGTCTAGACGAAGGGATCTGTTTCTTGTGCATTTCTGATTCTTTCCTTGACATCTGTCTCGCAGGTGCTCACCGCTGCCAGGTGAATTGTTTTCATACTTTTGCTAAGGGAATTGGCCACCCTATTTTCCTTTTCTTTAATGTGTTTGATTTCAAAATCAAACTTGCTAAGGAGGGCCATCCACTTAGCTTGCCTAGCATTGAGCTTTGGTTGATCAAACAGGTATCGCAATCCACAATGATCTATCATAAGTACAAACTTTATTCCCAGGAGGTAATGCCTCCACATTTTCAAGGCATGCACTATGGCAGCCAGCTCTAGATCATGGGTCACATAGTTGACTTCATGCTCGTTCAATTTTCGGGATTCATAGAAGATTGCACTTCCTGCCTGCATAAGGACTCCTTTGAGACCTTTCTTACAGGCATCTATGCACTCAAGGAATTCAGCTTATGGATTGGTGATCTTCATCATGGGTGCATGGGTTAGTAGATGTTTCAGGGTTTGAAATCTTTCTTCACATTTCTGTGTCCACAGGAATTTTGTCCCCTTCTTCTGGAGGGCAGTGATTGGACAACCAATCTTGGAGAATCCTTTTATAAATCTCCTATAGTATCCTGCTAATCCCATAAAGGATCTGATGTCCGAAACATCCTTTGGGGTAGGCCATTCCATGATAGACCTGATTTTGTTGGGGTCTACCGCTACTCCTTCTTCGGAGAGAACATGGAAGAATTCACATTTGTTGAATTTGGCATAGAGCTGATGTTCTATTAATACATGCAACACAAGTCTAAGATGCTCTTCATGCTCTTTTCTGTTCTTGGAGTAAATTAATATGTCATCGATAAAAACAAGCACAAATTTGTCTAGGAATTTGTTGAGTACATTGTTCATCAAGCACATAAAAGTGGCAGGGGCATTGGTCAACCCAAATGGCACTACCACGAACTCATAGTGACCATACCTCATTTAAAAGGAAGTTTTATGGATGTCTTCACCCTTGATTCAGACTTGATGGTATCCCGACCTCAAATCAATCTTTGAGAAAATAGATGCACCCCCCAATTGATCGAACAGTTCATCGATCCTGGGCAAGGGGTACTTGTTCTTTATGGTTACCTTATTGAGTTTCCTATAATCTATACACAGTCTAAGGGTACTGTCCTTCTTTTTCATGAACAGGACTGGTGCTCACCATGGAGACACACTGGGATGAATATAGCCCTTATCCCTCATTTATTTTAATTGGAACTTGAGTTCAATTAACTCAGGTGTGCTCATCTAGTAGGGTTTCCTAGACACCCGCACCATTCCTGGTGCAAGTTCTATCGAGAAGTTTATGTCCCTTCTCGGAGGTAAACCCAATACCTCTTTCGGAAACCCATCTCTGTATTCTCTCAGGATAGGGTGATCTTCAGGTCTTTGTTTGTCACCTTTGATTGTTTTCAACACCTATATTGCATATAGGGGACATCCCTTTCGGCAATACTTTCTCATTTGCAGAGCTGATATTTGTCTCACCGATACAGGTTTTCGTATCCCTTGAAGGGTTATCTTTTTCCCTTTTTTACTTACACATTCTAAGGTTTTATGGTAACAGTCCAATCCATCTTTATGGGTGGCTAGCCAGTCCATACCAATCAGCAGATCATACGATCCCAGGGGTAATAAGTTAAGGGTTGTTTGGGTGGGGAATCTACCCAACATCAATTGGCAGGTTGGTATGACCTTTGCTACCCTTCCTTTGGTGTCAATGGCTAACTGTACCAGCCATGGATTGGTTTGTTTTTGTGGATGTATTTTACACTTATCAACAGCTTTAGGGGCTATATAACTCAAATTTGAACCAGGGTCAATTAAAACAGACACTAGATGGTTGGAAATCATACCTTCTATTTCCACTACTGAAGCTTGGTGGTTGGCTTGGTTATTATCCAAGGCTACATGAATTTGTAGCACACTCCTGGCCACATCATTAACGATAGTAGATTCCTAGATGTTATAAATCCTTCGACTATTCTATTGTCGGTGTGGACAGTCTCTCAATAGATGTTCTTCCCCGCAACCCTAGGATTTCAAAGGTTCTCTCTTTGGGTTATCAGTCTTCACTAATATGGGTCCAGAAGTTTTATTTTCGCTCAAGGAGGGAAAATTTTGTTGGTGCATACTCTGGGCTAGGGAGCTCATTCTTGGGTTCTTCTTATAGTTCTTAAATCCTGGGGATTTAATTCCCCTTTTCTGAAATCTTGAACTATTCTTCTGTTTCCATCCTTTGCGAGGTTATTCTCGATGGCCAAACTGTTCATAACAATAGGTCGCCTTTCGAATAGTGCCTTCTAGAGTACTTGGCTCATCAAATTCAATTTTGTCTTGATAGTCCTTAGGTAGTCCACTGATGAAGTGTTGCACCTTTTCCTTTTCCACTTTTATATAGGGTACATACCTCAACAAATCGAGGAATTTGTCGACATATTCTTCTATAGTGAGTTGTCCCAGTTTGAGTTCATAAAACTCTTTAGTATTTTTGTCGAAATATTTTTCCAACAGATACTTCTTCAAGAAGTACTTCTCAAACTGTTCCCAAGACATGTCCTCTTCGTGAACCCCTTTCACATTCTTAAGGTCTTCCCACCAAATGGAAGCCTTTCCGTTCAAGTTGAAGGTGGCCACTCGGGCCTTCATATTTTCTGAAAAGTCATGGACTCTGAAATACTTCTTTAGTCCAAGCAGCCAAGCGTCTATTTCCTCTCCCTTCTTTATTTCACCATCAAAGGAGGGTGGTTTGGCTTTTCTGAATTCTTTGAATTTAGGACCTTTGGAAGACTTGCTTATTTTTTTTCCTTCAGGAATAGGAACTGGTTCTACTGCTAGAAGAGCCCTCTAAATCTCCAGCTTCCTACTCACGGGAATCATCCGACGCTTTTCCTTTACCCCTGGGGTGGACCTTTTTCGAGGTTCTCCTCTCAGTGTGGCCACTGATATGACCATGTTTCTGAGTTTCAGGTTCATGCTGCATTTGTCTTTGTAGATCAGATAAACTTTGCAGTAAAACTGCATTAATTTCTGTTTGCTTTTCTTGTTCTTTCATCATCCTTTCATTGTCGGCCTTACAGCTTTGTAATTCGACCATGAGGCTCCTCACAGACTCGTCTAGACCTGGATGGGTCCCTACTACCTTCCTTTCATTAGACTCTTTGTCTCTATTGTGGGAGCCCTCTCCCACTTCATGGTGAGTCACCGTACTATGCATTGATAATATCCCGCGGTTGATCTTTCGCTTGTGTGCAAAAAGGGAAAAACGTTGGTTGTTAGTCAATATTTATATTTATTTATAACCAGTGCATAATTCATATTTTCACATGTACACACACAATAGAGGTTTTTCATTCTTAAATTTGACTTTTGATTAGGAAGGTTAAGACAGGGGGGTTACTCTTTTTAGGAGTGTTTCGAACGGAGCTTCTGCACAACTCGTTCATGAGCCCAAGCAGGCCAAGTGTTGTAACCATGCTCTGATACCAATTTGTCACACACCCACTATGGCATAATAAATTTTTTGTCTTTTCTCGAGGGACAGAACCCCCGAAATCCTATGGGGATTAGCACAGGCTAGCTCTCCCCTTTTTCTCACCTCCATAAGATCATTGATCATGATCACAGGCCAAACAACTAGGCACCCTTTTGCATTTTGTGACTCAACGATATAAGCGAGTCGAGTCTTTCGACTCTGCAAACCCCAAAATGTCGAAATGTCAAAGAGGCTTCGATCAGTGATTAGCCCCTTGGGCTATGTCTTGGTCCGTATTACCACTTCTCATAAGACGTCTATCCTATTACCTTTTGGACTTATCAATACGAGAGCCCGACCTCTTGTCAACAGGACTCCCGAATTCCCAATTTTCGATTTCTCAATGGACTCTTCCTTTCGGGATTTTCCAGAAGTCTTGGATTGCTGCCATGTGTCCTCCACGGATGGACAGTCTAGATTTCTTTGGGAATTCCATCATTGAGTGTCCCTATTTCTTGTCCTCGAGACCTCTGAAATCCTGAAGTCCGAATTCCCTTATGGGACTTTTGCCTCTATTCACAAGGGCTTAACTGTCATGCATCTCCTGACAGATCCAATGGCTGTTGGGTTTTCTAACTAAGATCTGACGGTTTAGATTTTTCCTGCACTGGGCACTATCCTACTGCTCCTTGGACGTGGAAAACCAACGGTCTAGATCTCTTCACTAATTACAGAGATAAAAGAAAAGGGTTAAGGTGTCCAATTCCCTTGTGTCTTCCTTCAATCTAACGTTCGCGACTGACAAGAGATCTTCTGACAGTATCTCTTCCATCATTCAATACTTAACCCTACACTACCATCTCGAGATTTCACGGATCAGGGTTTCGAAAATTGTGAGTGTGAGAGAACTCGCACTTAGATACCCTGGGTGCCGAAATGCTGAAATGTTGGGTTTTAAGAGGCCCATTCTTCCTCATAAAGGATGGCTAAGACTTGCACCTTCAAATCCTTTTTCAGGTTCTTGGTAAGCTTTCCAAGAAGGGTGTATCTATGTGGAGATCTATCCAGGATATTACCTGAGATGGATAAGGGTATAGATTTCCTGAGAACAGACTTGAAGTCTGAATTAATTCAATATGCGTATATATATATAAATCTATCTATAAACATAATCCATATGTGATCCTTCCATTAAAAGCATGCAACCACCATTTCCAATTAAAACACCACACAGACAGTCTTATACTCAAACCATTCATAAACTGCACAGACTATGAGCATACATGTCAGCATATAAATTTCAAGATGCAAGATGATCATAAATGCCAAAATATACATTTCAAGATGCAAGATGTAAAACACTTATTAGAAATAACACTAGATGTGATTGCAACTGCTGAGAGGGGTGCTCATTTCCACCCAACCGTAGGCTCGGCGACTCCCAATGGATTTACCACTAACCACCCCCGAGATGAGACCACGATGTTGTGAGACTGAGTCTCTGTTTTCCAGTGACCGAGAACGAAGGTTACTCCCCTTCTTCTCCGCTATCACTCACTCCGTATTTTTCCAGAGTTTTTTTTTCTTCTTTCCCTCGCGTCCCCCCCTTGATCCCACACTCTTCCTACCTTTTCTCCTTTCAGCAAGGTTGCATGTGGCACGATCTTCCTCGCGGTGGTTAGGTCTAAGGACTCTATGGATGGGCGGTTCACCCCTCATCCCTCATTACTCATGAGGGGCCCTTTACCTACCAACCTGGCGAGTCATTTAATTCGGGGCTAGCGAGCCGCTCTTGGTTCTCCGGGCTAGTGAAGTACAAATACGGTATCAGTTTCGGTGGAAGTTAACGCCACCAATCCAGGTGCCTTCCACCACCTTTCTCCAGCCATCGTGGTCTCTTTTTCATCATATCCCCTCTCAACAGTGATGCAATATATATATTCATAATATTATTCACATTCATCGACCTTTTTCACAAGGTCCGTTCACATCCCTCATTCACATTTCTGAGTTTTCCACAATACTTGGCCAGCATAGTTATTTTTATAGACTGGGGGAAACAGGGTGTTACAATTCCCTTCCCCTTAAAGGAACATCATCCTCCATGTTCTATCTATCAACTTGACATGCATGTACAGGTGTAAACATATGGCATCCTCCATTTCCCATGTAGCCTCATATGGGCCAAAATGTTTCCACTGCACCTTGACCTGTGCAATGGTTCGGTTTCGGAGCGGGGTTTCCTTTCTATCTAGTATGCATTGAGGTTGTGGTATAAATTCTACCTCCAGTTCCACTGGATCACAGAGCAATCAATTATATGATTAGCATCATCTACATATTTCTTTAATAATGAAACATGGAAAACATTATGTTCATTTACTGTGGGAGGAAGTGCTAGCCTATAGGCTACAGGTCCCACTCTATCTAGAACCTCAAAGGGTCCACAATACCGAGGTGCCAACTTGGCACAAGCTCCCATTTCAGAGAACTCTTCCTGGGTATAACTCTGAGATATACATGGTCTCCCGTTTTGAACTCTCTTGGAGTTCTCTTTTGGTCGGCATAACTTTTTTATCGGTTCTGAGCGACCTTCAGGTTTTGTTTTATCTGAGTCACTTGCTATTCCATTTCTTTCAACATGTCGGGTCCAAAAGAAATCCTATTTACAGGATTACTCCAACTGACAGTAGTGTTGCACGGTCTACCATAGAGGACTTCAAAGGGACTCATCTTTAAGGATGCTTGGTAGCCATTGTTGTAGGCGAATTCTACCAGTGGCAGGTAGTCTTACCACTTCTTAGGTTGATGCATTACATGCATTCTTAGCATGTATTCAAGTATTTGGTTCACTCTTTCTTTTTTTCCGTCGGTTTGAGGGTGATAGGTGGTGCTAAACATCAATTTGGTTTCTAAGCTAGCCATCAGTGATTTCCAAAAGTTAGAAGTAAATTTCATGTCTCAGTCAGACACTATCTCTTTTGGCATACCATGCAATCTAAATATATCCTGCATGAATACCTGGGAGATATTGATTGCTTTGCAAGTGGATTTGATAGGGATGAAATGGGAAGACTTGCTCAATTTATCCACCACTACCATGATGGCATCATTCTGTTTGGTCAAGGTCTGTAATCCGGTGATGAAATCCATGGAGATGGTTTCCCATTTCCATTATGGGATTGGTAGAGGTTGTAATGATCCTACTGGGTGTCGGTGTTCTGCTTTAACCTGTTGGCACTCTATGCATTTGGCCAAGTACTCGGCTATGTATTTCTTCATTCCAGGCCAATAGAATTGTCTCCTAGTGGCCATGATCATCTTCTGGTATCCTGGATGACTAGAATAGGGTCTTTTATGTAGTTCATCCAGTATGAACTTCTTCAAGTTGTCACAATCTGGAATATAAAATATGCTTCTGTAAGTGAGCAGACCTCCTTCGGTCATTTGGTAGCCTTCATATTTTACTCCGACGAGTTCTTACTGTAGGCACATGGTCATGGTCTAGATGAAGGGATCTGTTTCTTGTGCATTTATGATTCTTTCCTTGACATCTGTCTCACAGGTGGTCACCACTGCCAGGTGAATTGTTTTCATACTTATGCTAAGGGCATCGGCCACCCTATTTTCCTTTCCTTTAATGTGTTTGATTTCAAAATCAAACTCGCTAAGGAGGGCCATCCACCTAGCTTGCCTAGCATTGAGCTTTGGTTGATCAAATAGGTATCGTAATCCACAGTGATCTATCATAAGTACAAACTTTCTTCCCAAGAGGTAATGCCTCCACATTTTCAAGGCATGCACTATGGCAGCAAGCTCTAGATCATGGGTCACATAGTTGACTTCATGCTTGTTCAATTTTTTAGATTCATAGCAAATCACACTTCCTTCCTGCATAAGGAATCCTCCGAGCCCTTCCTTACAGGCATCTGTGCACATGAGGAAGTCAGTTTCTGGATTGGAGATCTTCAGCACAAGTGCATGGGTCATTAGATGTTTTAGGGTTTGAAATATTTCTTCACAATTCTGTGTCCATAGGAATTTTGTCCCCTTCTTCTGGAGGGCAGTGATTGGACAACCTATCTTGGAGAATCCTTTTATAAATCTCTTATAGTATCCTACTAATCCCATAAAGGATCTAATGTCTGAAACATACTTTGGGGTAGGCCATTCCATGATAGACCTAATTTTGTCGAGGTCTACCACTACTCCTTCGGAGAGAACATGGCCTAAGTAATGTATTTGCTTCTGGAAGAATTCACATTTGCTAAATTTGGCATAGAGCTGATATTCTCTTAGTACTTGCAGCACAAGTCTAATATGCTCTTCATGCTCTTTTCTGTTCTTGGAGTAAATTAATATATCGTTGATAAAAACAAGCACACATTTGTCTAGGAATTTGCTGAGTACATTGTTCATCAAGCACATAAAAGTAGAAGGGGCATTGGTCAACCCAAATGGCACTACCACGAACTCATAGTGACCATACCTCATTCGAAAGGAAGTTTTGTGGATGTTTTCACCCTTGATTCGGACTTGATGGTATCCCGACCTCAAATCAATCTTTGAGAAAATAGATGCACCCCCCAATTGATCGAACAGGTCATCGATCCTAGGCAAGGGGTACTTGTTCTTTATGGTTACCTTATTGAGTTGCCGATAATCTATACATAGTCTAAGGGTACCGTCCTTCTTTTTCATTTCTTTTAATTATAACTTGAGTTCAATTAACTTGGGTGTGCTCATCCGATAGGGTGTCCTAGACATTGGCACCGCTCTCGGTGCAAGTTCTATGGAGAATACTATGTCCCTTCTTGGAGGTAAACCCGGTACCTCTTCCAGAAACACAACTATGTATTCTCTTAGGATAGGGTGATTGTCAGGGCTTGGTTTGTCACCTTCGATTGTTTTCAACACCTGTATTGCATATAGGGGACATTCCTTTCGACAATACTTTCTCATTTGCAGAGCTGATGTTTGTCTCACCAAGACAGGGTTTCGGATCCCTTGAAGGGTTATCTTTTTCCCTTTTCTACTTACACATTCTAAGGTTTTATGGTAACAATCCAATATGGCTTTATGGGTGGCTAGCCAGTCCATACAAATCAACAAATCATACGATCCCAGGGGTAATAAGTTAAGGTTTGTTTGGGTGGGGAATCTACCCAACATCAATTGGCATGCTGGTATGACCTTTTCTACCCTTCTTTTGGTGCCAGTGGCTAACTGTACCAGCCATGGCTTGGTATGTCTTTGTGGCTATAGTTTACACTTATCAACAGCTTTAGGGGCTATATAACTCAAATTTGAACCAGGGTCAATTAAAACAGACACTGGATGGTTGGAAATCATACCTTCTATTTCCACTACTGAAGCTTGGTGGTCGGCTTGGTTATTATCCAAGGATGCATGAATTTGTGGCACACTCCTAGCCACATCATTGACGTTAGTAGATTCTTAGATGTTATAAATCCTCCGACTATTCTATTGTCGGTGTGGACAGTCTCTCAATAGATGTTCTTCCCCGCAACCCCAGGATTTCAAAGGTTCTCTCTTTGGGTTATCAGTCTTCACTAATATGGGTCCAGAAGTTTTATTTTCGCTCAAGGAGGGAAAATTCTACTAGTGCATACTCCGAGATGGGGAGCTCATTCTTGGGTTCTTCTTATAGTTCTTAAATCCTGGGGATTTAATTCCCCTTTTCTGAAATCTTGAACTATTCTTCTATTTCCATCCTTCGCAAGGTTCCCCTACTGCCCTCCTTTCATCAGACTCTTCGTCTCTATTGTGGGAGCCCTCTCCCACTTCATGGTGAGTCACCATACTATGCGTTGATAATTTCCTGTAGTTAATCTTCCGCTTGTGTGCAAAAAGGGAAAAATGCTGGTTGTTAGTCAATATTTATATTTATTTATAACCAGTACATAATTCATATTTTCACATGTACACACACAATATGGGTTTTTCATTCATAACTTCGTCTTTTGATTAGGAAGGTTAAGACAGGGGGGTTACTCTTTTTAGGAGTGTTCTGAATGGAGATTCTACGCAACTCGTTCATGAGCCCAAGTAGGCCAAGTGTTGTAACCATGCTCTGATACCAATTTGTCACACACCCACTATGGCATAATAAATTTTCCACCTTTTCTCGAGGGACAGAACCCATGAAATCCTACGGGGATTAGAACAGGCTAGCTCTCCCCTTTTTCTCACCTCCATAAGATTGTTGATCATGATCACAGGCCAAAAAATTAGGCGCCCTTTCGCATTTCCCGACTCAACGATATTAGCGAGTCGAGTCTTTCGACTCTGAAAACCCCAAAATGCCGAAATGATGAAGAGGCTTCGATCAACGATTAGCCCCTTTGGCTATGTCTTGGTCTGTATGACCACTTCTCATAAGACCTCCGTCCTATTCCCTTCGGAACTTATCAATACGAGAGCCCGACCTCTTGTCAACAGGACTCCCAAATTCTCGATTTTTGATTTCCCGGTGGACTCTTCCTTTCGGGATTTTCTCGAAGTCCTGGATTGTTGCCATGTGTCCTCCATGGATGGATAGTCCAGATTTCTTCTGGAATTCCATCATGGAGTGTCCCTATTTCTTGTCCTCAAGACCTCCAAAATCCCGAAGTCCGAATCCCCTTTCAGGACTTTCTCCTCTATTCACGAGGGCTTAACCCTCATGCATCTCCTGACAGATCCAATGGTTGTCGGGTTTTCTAACTAAGATCTGACGGTTTAGATCTGTCCTACACTGGGCACTCTCCTACTGCTCCCTGGACATGGAAAACTAATGGTCCAGATCTCTTCACTACTTACGGAGATAAAAGAAAAGGGTTAAGGTGTCCAATGCCCTCGTGTCTTCCTCCAATCTAACGGTTGTGACTGACCGTAGATCTTTCGACAATATCTCATACATCATTCGATACTTAACCCTACGCTTCCATCTCAATATTTCGTGGATCAAGGTTTCAGGAATTGCGAGTGTGAGAGAACTCGCGCTTAGATACCCCGGGTGCTGAAATGCCGAAATGTCGGGTTTTAAGAGGCTCATTCTTCCTCATACAGGATGGCTAAGAATTGTGCCTTCAAATCCTTTTTCAGGTTCTTGGTAAGCTTTCCAAGAAGGGTGTATCTATGGGGAGATCTATCCAGGATATTACCTGAGACAGATAAGGGTATAGATTTCCCGAGAATAGACTTGAAGTCTGAATTAATTCAATATGCATATATATATATATATATATATATATAAACTTAAGCCATACATGGTCCTTCCAATAAAATCATGCAACCACCATTTCTGATTAAAACACCACACAGACAGTCTTATACTCAAACCATTCATAAACTGCACAGACTATGAGCATACATGTTAGCATATAAATTTCAAGATGCAAGATGATCATAAATGCTAGAATATACATTTCAAGATGCAAGATGTAAAATGCTTATTAGAAATAACACCAGATGTGATTGCAACTGCTGAGAGGGGTGTTCATTTTCACCCAACCGTAGGCTCAATGACTCCCAACGAATTTACCACTAGCCACCCCCGGGCTGAAACCACGATGCTGTGAGACTGAGTCTTTGTTTTCTAGTGACCGAGAACAAAGGTTACTCCCCTTCTTCTCTGTTATCACTCACTCTGTATTTTTCCAGAGTTTTTTTTTCTTCTTTCCCTCGTGTTCCCCCCTTGATCCCACACTCTTCCTGCCTTTTCTCCTTTCAGCGAGGTTGCGTGTGGCACGATCTTCCTCGCAGTGGTCAAGTCTGAGGACTCTATGGATGGGCGGTTCACCCCCCATCCCTCATTACTCATGAGGGGCCCTTTACCTACCAACCTGGTGAGTCATTTAATTCGGGGCCAGTGAGCCGCTCTTGGTTCTTCAGGCCAGTGAGGTCCAAATACGGTATTGGTTTCGGTGGAAGTTAACGCCACCATTCCAGGTGCCTTCCACCACCTTTCTCCATCCATTGTGGTCTCTTTTTCATCATATCCCCTCTCAGTAGTCCTACAATATATATATTCATAATATTATTCACATTCATTGACCTTTTTCACAAGGCCCATTCACATCACTCATTCACATTTCTGAGTTTGCCACAATACTTGGCTAGTATAGTTATTTTTACAGACTAGGGGAAACAGGGTGTTACATCGATATTCAACCCTTATTATACTTTGCACATAGCACAAAGCATCGCAACATTCACTTAGATCTAAGATATCTCAGCACTTAGCAATAGTAAAATAGATCAGATCTAGTAGATCAACACTAAGCATCTTCATACATATCATATCTAACATTCATACACATCTAAGAAGCACAAAGCATAAGTAGATCTATCTAAATATACCAAAGCACTTAGCAAAGAAAGAGATAAACACATCAAGTCAAAGAACAAAGCATAATACACAAATTTATGTGGTTCACCCCCTCCTTACGGCTATGTCCACCAACTCTTATTCTTATTTATTAGCATCTTCAATCGTCAGTTACAACACAGAGCCTCAAACCCTTCTTCACATAAGACATAAGATCTTTGCAAATCACTAAATCCTTCTTCCTTACACTTCAACACAAAGCCTTCTACAACCTCTTACAACAACTTGCACTTAGCTCTGCAAGCCTCTTACAATCATGCACAGAGAATTTACAATCCACATCTGATCACACAGATCTAACTACTAGCACTAAGCCATTGGCCATTCTTACATTGCCTAAGTATCTATTTATACATTACAAAAGTGGGCCTAAGCCTGGGTAAACCCATGGGATGATATCCCTTTCCCATTACATTGACCCAAAACCCTAAAAGGGGCCTAAAAGTGCACCGAGATCCCATGATCTATGCTTTGCATGACACTCCATATTTGACAGGTTTTCGAAGTCCAAAAATGGTCAAAATGACCAAGGTTATCCCAAAACTTGGTCAAGGGCCAACAGGCCCCCAACACTCACCTGTGACTCGTCCTGAGTCACTCTAGTCTATGCAATTCTACTTCAAAAGCCTCGAGCTTGGATCGAGCAGCTTCGACCTTCTGCTTCACTGTGGCCTCCTGTTGGGTGAATTCCAGGATCACTATGTCATTTACTAGTCCTTCCAAGCGTTGTTCTGCAGTGATGACGACTTACTCAAGCTCTGTTCCCTGGCTTTTGATCTTGGAAAATAACATGCATGCCTTGTCTTGCACTGATTGGATTCGCTAAGTGAATCTTATCACTTTGCTCTAGATCATATGTATATGTTGTTGAGCTATGTGTTGCTCATGAGATCTTTTCATTCTATCCACTGCAGATAGGGCCTTCATCTATGCCTATAATGTATCCACATGTTGCTTTGCTTCCTGAAGTTGCGACTCTAGCCCCTGTAACTCTGGATTCTCTGTAAGGTTCTCATAAGTCTGGGTGCTCTGGTTACTAAGTTGCTTGAACTCCAAGGCAAGATCTTTCAATCGGTCAACTGTACTGTGAGCAGTTGCTTCTCGTTGTTCTCTTATCTCCTGAGGGGTCTTGGCCACAGTGCGAAGTTATAGTTTGACAATGCACTGTTGAAGCTTCTGTATAACTTCTTCAATTTGTGACACCTACTGTGGAACTCTCTCTTCAACATGCACTTCGATAACAGTCACAGAGCGGAGTGATCTGTTGAATAGTTCCTTGACTTCAAGTTGCTCTGTGAGTAATTGTTCCTTGCTTTGTTGTAGCTCTGCTTTCTCTTTGTCCCACTGTACTTGAAGAGAAACTCTTTCTCATTCGAAAGCACTACGCTTCTCAACAAGTTCTCCCTACACCTATTTCAAATCTTGGATGGCTTGTGCTTTGTCTTCATGAGCTTGTAGAAGGTGCGCTTCGACCATATCAACAATCTGGTGAAGCTGAGCTGGCTCATCTCCTGGGTCTACTGTCCCTGTTGTCAGAGGCGCGGTGGGGACTGCGCGGCTAGACTGGAGTTCCTACTGCACTCCTTGGAGTTCAATCTCTATATGGTTATACATTTGCTCCTGATTCGCCTCCTACTTCTCTACTATCTCCTTTGAAGCATCATTTACCACTGCAACGATGAAATCAAAGTCATCCAATGTGAGGGTAGTTCACATATTGGTTACAGGGGTTCTAGGTTTCTTTCGGGAGGAAGATTTCAGAGGTGAGACCTTCCTTTTCTTCAACGAGTCTTCTTCGTGCCTAGGAAGTGGTACATTGCCTTTCTGTTGTTCAATTTCTACACCTTCTATCTCTTCACCATCACCTCCTTCATTTGGTGTGATAGAGGTAGTCCTTAAAGATGAACTGTCTACTTCGTGAACCTCTTCAAGCTTCTTCGTTTTTCTTGGTCCTAGTGTATCCGGTACAGTCTCTGGGCTATCAATATCAGACAAATTTGCGGGGTTCATTGGAATGAGAAGGTCTGCTGACCAATTCTTAGTGATCTCTTTGATGTCTTCCTCTGTCAACTTATAATAAGACAACAACTGTTTCTTGTGTTCATCAGCTCACGTTGTTATATAAATGAAGTAGCGATCCGTGTTGAACTTCATTAACGGTTTGAATCTATGGAGCGTGTTCAGGGTAATGCAAGGCATAGACTGCATGGTGGTCTTCAGCTGGTTGCAGTATATGTGGAAGACGACATTCGACTTCCATTTCTTGTTCATATTGGTCAAGTACCACAAGGTACTGAACCTTGCAGCCAAAGGTTCAAATGGATCGGTCTCTGGGAAAGTGGTACCCTCCGGCATCTCCCATGCTATGAAGGTGATCAGTATCAGAAGCCAACTGAAATGGAACTTATATCGTTGGTCTTACACTTCCCTGCAATCCAGTTCGAGCTGATTCACCAAGTACTTCGCCCAATTCATTTGAAGTCCTTTTGTGCACTTCCCTGCGAGATCAACTACAAATCCAGTCACTTGGGTGGGTCGGTTCTTGTGAACTAGATTGCCTATGATCAACTCACAGGAAAGGTGCACTATGTCGCTCTGAATAGAGGCTACCTTGTAGCCTCACATGCCCTTCTCGACATCACCATAGGTTTCTTTGATCTTTGCTGCTAGCACTCTGTTTGTGGTCTTTCCTGGATAAAACTCCCGTGGGTCAGAGCCTTGCATGCCGAGTCCTATGATCCATTTGATCAAGGTTGGATCCACTGTGACATGGCAGTTCAACCACAAGTAGCCTCCATGATAGCAAGACAGAAGAAACCTTATCCATGCATTCACCTCCTAGTGCCTACCAAAGTGTGGGATCTTCATGAAATTCAACAATGTTGACTATGCGAGGTTCTGGGTCCAAGATTGTGGGATGATCTTCAAGTTCTTTCCCTTCATCTTCGTTAGATACTTGTGTGGGGCGAGCATACTGTATACTTTCCTATCACCAAGGTTGAATTCTCTGAACTTCAACGCTGCGATCTTGTCCTGATCAACATGAACTGCGCGCACCCCTTTCGGTAGGTACATAGTGACCATAGCATACTCGAATTCTTGGGGTACACTGTCACAGTTGATTTCACCACGTAGAGGAGGTAGGTAAGCGAGAAAAATGATCAGAATGACTTTAGCGTTGCCAAGATCATCCTTATGCTTCATTCGCTTATCATCAACCTATCGGGATGGTCTGGCTCAAGAAATGGATGGAGAAGCTGCTACTCATATTGTCGATGATTCTTGGAATCTGGTGGACATTCCTCTTTCTGACATGACTCTCTCAGTCATTAAATCAAGGAGGACCTCTGTAACAGATTCTTCAACTGCGGTGAGCTCGTCGGACATACGCTCTTGGGAAAAATAATCGGGGTCACGATGATCTCATATTCTACACTAGGATGAACAATCAGATCGCAATGACCATTGTATACAATCACTAGTTCTGCGGGCTTCGAATTCTCAGTTGGCAAAAGTTCTCTTCGGGCATGGCGCGACGAGCTAAATAAGAAATTTGGCAACGGTCTGCTTGCAACGAGTATGCAACTTCCATTAACATTGATCTGTCCATTATAACGAGGTCCAATGGTCTAGTGGCGATCCTTTAATTCTTTTCTGTCTATTCGGGGTGGAAGTCAAATGGGTATATCGGTCCAACGACTATATTTCTTCACCATGACAAAGTGCCATAGGTCGTTGTTCTGATATCCCGACGAAGCTCCCATTCTACAAATTTTCTTTCTGCGATGTTCCATTTGGAATCTCCTGTAACTTTTCAATATTCGCCCTCTTCTTACTTAACTTTATAGCCTTCTTCCTAGTAATCTTCAACTCAGTCTGTCTTTTTCCGTTCTGATTCCTATCTTCTTTTAGCATAGTCACTGCACGTTGTTGATATTCTCTATGGGGTAATAATTCTTCTTTCTCTAGGACAGGTGCTTCAGTCTTCTGTGAGCCTTCTGACATTCTTTCAGCTTCGACATTTGGGTCTCTAGTGTCAAGGGGCTTCGATCTGTTCTTATGTTCTTCAATCAAGTGTGCAATCTTCTTGGTCATAAAATCTTTTAATTCTTGTTTCTTCTGTCCAAAAACTTCTACTTCTTCCTTCCGTCTAACTTGATCTCTTTCAATCCAAGGTTTTCCAAGTAACATAGTAAACGGGGCACTATCCTCAATAAATGTAATAATCTCAAAATCCTCTTCAGTCGAAGTTCCATTAGCATTCGTAGATATCTGAGTGAGCCTTCCACATAGGTTTACCAATTTTCCTCTAAAGAGTCCTATTCCTCCTAGTGAAGGGATCATGGCAGGCTTCCCTATAGCTTCCCACATTCTCTCTGTCATGATATTCATCCGTGTTTCCTCATCTAGAACACAATCAATTTCGAAGTCCCCTATCCTTACTTCGATGCATTATTTTTATTTAAAGATCTTTGATAATCTGACATGTCCATGTTCATTCAAGGTTTCTTTCATCTGAATTAATACTTTCTGAGGTTTTTTTATCTCTGGATCTTCATTAGGGTTCATATTGATTCCTTCGAGCCTAGAAATAATTCTAGGGCAATCCAATACTTCATGATCTAAAGCTTTGCAACAAAGACAACTAGGTCCTCCACCAGGGCATTCCTTAGCTAGATGTCTCGATTTTCTGCAACTATAACAGAGGGTTAATCCTCTCTTTCTTGTAACTGATCCCCAACCTATTTTGTACTTCGCACTAGGATCATAGGGGCCAATCTACAACAAATTATTTCTAGGATCCTGCATCCATTTGTTAGCCCAAACATTCTTTCTATGCATAGGTATAACATATCTATCATTATTCTTATCAAATCTATTCATATCAAACTTTCTTTCAACTATTAATGCCCTAGTTTTCAAGCTAGGACAGAATCTATCAAACATACATAGATCCATACTCTAGAAACAAAAAAATTCACTTATTTTACTTTTGCAGAGCACAAAGTGTCCAGATCTAAAAACTTTTGATTATTCTTACCTCTATCAAATCATGGATCTTACAAATCTTACCTCTTTTCTTTAGAAATTTCCACTTTTACCTTTCTTAGAGCACAAAGCGTTCAGATCTTTCTTCTCTTATTCAGATCTAGACTTCTTTTATTTAGCGCAAAGCTTCTTGTATCAAGTAAATTATTGCACACTAGGGCATAGATCCACGCACAGAGCTTCCATAGTTTCAGGATGAATCTTTGCACAAAGATTCCTATTCCTTAGTTCCCATTAATCCCAGTTTCAGGTCCCAGCAACAAAACCATATGTTATCACAGGGGCAAACCCAGGGTTCAACACTCAAGAGAGCACCAACAAAACCTTAACTACCGACCCTTTCAGCAACACCTGCGAAGCAGATGAAGTCTCACCCGAGGTAGAGGTAGGGGTGGTTGTAAGACTCAGGTGTCTGCAACCTTATCTGTGACACAGATCTATGATTATATCACTTACAATGCACTTACCATCGATCATTCATCAATATTCAACCCTTATTATACTTCGTAGATAGCCCATAGCATGGCATCATTCACTTAGATCTAAGATATCTCAATACTTAGAAACAGTAAAATAGATCAGATCCAGTAGATTGGCACTAATCATCTTCATACATATCAGATCTAACATTCATACACATCTAAGAAGAAAAAATCATAAGTAGATCTACCTAAATATATAAAAGCACTTAGCAAAGAAAGAGATTAACACATCAAGTCAAAGCACAAAGCATAATACACAGATTTATGTGGTTCACCCCCTCCCTGGGGCTACATCCACCAACTCTTCTTGTTCTTTATTAGTATCTTCAATTGTCAGTTGCATCACAGAGCCTCAAACCCTTCTTCGCATAGGACAGAAGATCTGTGCATCTCGCTAGATCCTTCTTCCTTACACTTCAGCACAAAGCCTTCTACAACCTCTTACAACAACTTGCACTTAGCTCTGCAAGCCTCTTACAATCATGCACAGAGCATTTACAATCCACATGCGATCACAAAGATCTAACTACTAGCACTAAGCCATCAACCATTCTTACATTGCCTACGTATCTATTTATACATTACAAAAGTGGGCCTAAGTGTGGGTAAACCCACGGGCCAACATCCCTTTCCCATTACATTGACCCAAAACCCTAAAAGGGGCCCAAAATTGGACCGAGATCATGTGATCTCTGCTTTGCCTGATGCTCCATCTTTCACAGGCTGTCGAAGTCGAAAAACAGTCAAAATGACCAAGGTTATCCCAAAACTTGGTCAAGGGCCAACAATAAGCATTGAGTCATGTAACAAATCCCTGAAATGAAGGGATGAATCGAGTAGGGAAGTTGCTTGTTTGTAGCTAGTAGTTGGATGACTCATAGATGAGGTAAATGCGGTTTTCTTAAAATAGAATTAGTTGTTGATTTGTAGGAGTTAGTTGAATGAGAAGATAAGATTTGTTTTGTAGTGGAATCTGGGGGTTAAGTCTCGATGTAGGGGGATAGAAATCTGTAGGAGGAGAACCTAGAGAGTGAGAGTTCAGAGAAGATGGCCAAGAAGAGAATAATCAGGCCATTGGAGATTAGCTAAGGGTTTGTTTGTACAATTCATGTTATTAATAGAAAAAGAAAGAATTCATTCAATCTCTCTGTGTTGTTGTTCATCTTCGTGAATATTGAATTGTGAATGAATGTTGGTTTATTTGGTAGATATATACTGGACTGTATCTAACCCTGATGGCAGAGTACCTACAGTTGATTGGGTTTCTAGTGGAAGAACAAAATGGTTGATTTTGTTAAGGGAGAAGAGAGTTGGGTAGAAGCTCTAAACATGAGCTTCTAGTTCTAAATATTAGGGTAAACCCTTTGAGAGAGTGTACCTTGAAATCGATTTGGGAAATCGTCAAGGAGTGTGTTGGTGCCCTAAAATGCCAAAGAAATCATTGCATTTCTTTATTGAAGCAAGGATTTGATGAAGGGAATCAAAATTCCTATGCTAAGTGCATACATAAGTGATGTGCAATGATGAAATGGAGTGTCGTGGTATCTAAGTGTGTTTTCTATTAACATTTATGTGAATGTTTGATGAGTAGAGTGTTTGTTGAACATCGTTGTAATTTGTTTGATTTCCACTATTTCTAGAGTCATGGATAAAATTTATGACTATAGAGCCATGTCTCTTTTCAACTGAATTGAGCTCCATACTTCATATATACAAGTTCTTTTTGCCTTGACCACTGAGCGATGAGCACATTTTCCGAGCTTGGATCAGATCATGGGTTTAGCATGGTTCGAGGGTAACCTTTTGAGAATTGTTACCAGAATGGCCAGTCAAGGAAGTTTGAGGTGACAAAGTAATGATGTGATACGAGGAATAACATTGGAGAACCTTTCATAGGATCAAGAGGCATCGACACATGGAGGATCAAGAGCTATCTCCAAGTAAACTAAAAATGTTGAAGAAGGCCATGTTGAAAATAGGGAAAGTGTTAAGCAATTAATGGACATAGAAGGCCGTGATGAGGAATGCACAAGGTTACAACCAAGCAAAGAAATTGTTTCTGTTGAGATGCGACTATAGTCATTGAATCATGAGAAAGGTGTGTGTGCAAGAAAGAAGTATTCCTGCAGTATATTTACATTCCTATAATCATTCAATATTCCTGTAACACTATTGGATTTCTGTAGCATGCCTGTAATAATAGAAATGGTTTCATACTAGAAGCATTACTAATGAAAAGATTGAGATGGGGCCTGTGCTAAACCCCGTATCAAATGAGAACATATAAGAGGGATATAGTACAACTATATATGTGGTTTTGGATAAATCATTGAAGGAATAGGGATGAGGATGCTTAGGGTGTTGGGCTGGCATCAATTGGTATTAGAGAAGGAAAGAAACAAAGAGCAAGACAGTGTTTTGTGAGGGCAAGAAGTTTGCAAAGGGATTTGTAAGTTTAATAGCTTTGCATGCAAGAGAAGAAGAGGCTTGTAGCTTGAGCATTGAGTTCCTTGACAAGGATAACTACTTTGGGGGAAGTGGCTAGATGAAAAAGGTGAAGGTAGCAGTAGTAGTGAAACATCTCAATAAAAGAAGATCACCGCCTTAAGAGCAGTGATGAAGGAATTCAGTAAGAGTTATTGAGAGAAAGAAGAAGTGTGGCCAGAACATAGCATTTCATTTGAGGTTGAAATACAAGAGGATAGTTGTGTTCTCGAGTGCAGATGAGTTGTGGATGTAAGTATAGAAAGAGCAGATAAGAGTGCTAGGAGGTTCTAGATAGAGAACCAGTGCTTTCCAAAAGACCAAGTACAGAGGAGACTTGGTGAGGTGAGTTGTAGTAGGAAGGTATTGTTACTGTAGAGGCTAGTGCAGCTTATAGAGAGTTAAAGAAACTCAAGGAGATGACTATTGAAATTCATAGAAGACGTTTAGTAGGCAGCCGCAGAGTGCAGAAAGAAGGTGCCAAAGCCAATGGCATATGGAGACAGTTGTGTGATGAAGATTATGAGAGGGAGAAAGTTGAGATAGAATTCCATCTGGAAGTCATGATGGAGTTGTTACAGAAGGAGAAGGAAGATTAGATGTGTGGTTTCCTTATGAGAAGAAAGATGAGGTGGAATAAGCTACAGAAGATGAAAGAGCAATTGATGAATTCTCAGTGGGAAGATGAGATACTCAAGGCAAGTGGGTATCTGGGAGAAGACTTGAGGACTGAAACTTCAAGTGAGGCCAAGAGGTCTCAATGTTTTAAAACTGATATCTTGTGTATGTTTGTAGGTGAAAAGAATGAAGAAGGACAATTTTCTAACATTGTCACAAAGAGCGAAGGAGATAGAAATTATGTTTTGAAATAAGATGGGACAGTTGAGTCTCGTTCAAATGCACATGCACATTTGGGAGAAAGTGAATCTTTTCATCATATTGTAAAAGATGAAAGTAGGAAAGATTTGTATTATGATGATATACAAAACCAGGAAGAGGCAAAGGAGGAAATCAAGAATTTAGATGTTATGTTTGAGGAAGCTGAGAAGAGGACTATTGAAGACTTTCTGAGTCATGTGGAAGACTTGGAACAACATGAAGATTTGATGACTGAATCATCAAATAAGACCATTGGGTCTTGGGATTTTAAAACTGAAAATTGGAGTGTGATTGCAGGTATTGTAGAAGACAATCCATCTTATGGAACTGTGTTGAGTGAGGTTGAAAGTTGCCAAGTAAGGCATGAGGAGAAATGTCTTTCGTAAGAAGATAATGATGACTTGTTGCAGCAGAAGGAGTTTGTAAATTCCTTATTTAATGAAGGAAGAATCTCCAATGGGGATGAGACAATTACATTTTATGATGAGGAACCTGTTATAGAAGAAGACATAAAGAAGTTGGTTTATCTAAATGGACAAAGGAAGATTGTTGGACATACATCTAAAGTTGTCACAATGATGGAGGATCATAATTCTATTCTGATGAAGGATGTTGAAGTAGTGCCACAGAAGGATTGGCTTGATGACAAAGAAGAAGATAACAATAAGGATGAAGGTGAGGCAGATGTGTCTCATGATAAGGGAGAAACAATCCTACAACTAAAGGAAGCTGAATTGACTGTCAGAATTAGTCAAGGATCCGAAAGACAATCACTGGAGGTTGTCAAGGAAGAAGAAAAGAGTTATGCTTGAAATGAAGAACAACATATTGATGATGTACTTGAGATGAGTCAGGTACAAAGTGAATGGCTGACATGTTTCCTGGAAGGACTTGAGAAAGAGAAAGAGATTTCAGTCAATGATGTGGAAATGTCTCAAGTTGTAAAGGAGACATGAGCATATACTAGTTTTCCAAACTTGATCATGTTTGCTAGTATACAAAGAAGTGTGAATGCATATATTACTGCAATCAGAGAATTAGAAGGCAATATACTTTTTGAATGTAAGATTGCAAACAGTGAACATAAATTGGATATTGTAGAGGGAGATATATTTCAAGATATTCAGGAAGTTTGGGAGGCAACAATATCTGGGACAACATTTGGAACAATGTCCAGAACAATGTTTGCAACAATATCTACAACAATGTTAAGAGAAAAAGAAGAAGTTAAGGCAAGGAAAACTGAAGAAAATAATCAGCAGTTTGAAAATGAATGTACAAGGTGTTGTAGAATGTTGTGGCAGAGCAATGAAAGAAACATTTGTTTTCAACAGAAGATTGAATTAGAAAAGACCATAGATGAATTACGGAACCTAATGCATATATCTAAGGAGAGCTACAATAGATTGAAGAAGGTAATATACTGTGAAGATGATTGGAAAGTGAAGAACATAGAAGGTAGAGACAATGGAGAATTGCAACACAAAGTGTGGAGGCCTGGAAGGTTGCAGTTGAAGAATGATGAAGACAATGCAACTTATGGACATCAACAAACTAGAGTTTGGGATCCAGGAAAGATGAAGACTAAAGGCACATGATTAGGTGATCATGCCTTGTTTCTACTTTGGGAGCCTGATGTAGGAGCATTAGTCCTCCAAATCTAAATTATGAATGTTTAGTCAGACCTCCAGGTCTTGACATCAACCCAAGGAGGGGCCATTGTAAATCTCATATGAAGAGTACTTTATTTCTAGTAAAGATAAATAGGGAATATACTTAGTGTTATGTGCTAGTTAAGGAGAAATTATGTAGGCATTGAGTCATGTAACAAATCCATGAAATGAAGGGATGACTTGAGTAGGGAAGTTGCTTGTTCGTAGCTAGTAGTTGGATGAGTCATAGATGAGGTAAACATAGTTTTCTTAAAATAGAATTAGTTGTTGATTTGTAGGAGTTAGTTGAATGAGAAGATAAACTCTATTTTGTAGTGGAATCTGGGGGGTAAGTCTCAAGGTAGGGGGAGAGAACTCTGTAGGAGGATAAATCAAAGAGTGAGAGTTCAGAGAACATGGCCAAGCAGAGAATAATCAGGACATAGAAGATTAGCTCAAGGTTTGTTTGTACAATTCATGTTATTAATAGAAAAAAGAATTCATTCAATCTTTGTGTGTTGTTGTGCATCTTCGTGAATATTAAATTGTTAATGAATGTTGGCTTATTTGGTAGATCTATACTGGATTGTATCTAACCCTGATGGAATAGTACCTACAATTGATTGGGTTGCTAGTGGAAGAACAAAATGGTTGATTTCGTTAAGGGAGAAGAGAGTTGGGTAGAAGCTCTAAACATGAGCTTCCAGTTCTAAATATTAGGGTAAACCCTTTGAGAGAGTTGACCTTGAAATTGATTTGGGAAATCATCAAGGAGTGTGTTGGTGTCCTAAAATTCCAAAGCAATCATTGTATTGCATTATTGAAGCAAGGATTTGATGAAGGCAATCAAAATTCCTATGCTAAGTGAATACATAAGTGATGTGCAATGATGAAATGGAGTGTCGTGGTATCTAAGTGCGTTTTCTATTAACATTTATATGAATGATTTGATGAGTAGAGTGTTTGCTAAACATCGCCATAATTTGTTTTATTTCCACTAATTCTAGAGCCATGGATAAAATTTATGACTATAGAGCCATGTCTCTTTTCAACTGAATCGAGCTCCATACTTCGTATATACAAGTTCTTTTTTCCTTGACTGTTGAGCGATGAGCACATTTTCCGAGCTTGGATTAGATCACGGGTTTAGCATGGTTCGAGGGTAACCTTATGAGAATTGTTACCAGAATGGCCAGTCAAGGAAGTTTGAGGTGACAAAGTAATGGTGTGATACGAGGCATAGCATTGGAGAACCTTTCATAGGAGCAAGAGGCATCGATACATGGAGGATAAAGAGCTATCTCCAAGTAAACTAAAAATGTTGAAGAAGGCAATGTTGAAAATAGGGAAAGTGTTAAGCAGTTAATGGACATACAGGACCGTGATGAGGAACGTGCAAGGTTACAACCAAGCAAAGAAATTGTTTCTGTTGAGATGCGACTATAGTCATTGAATCATGAGAAAGGTGTGTGTGCAAGAAATAAGTATTCCTGCAGTATATTTACATTCCTATAATCATTTAATATTCCTGTAACACTATTGGATTTATGTAGCATACCTGTAATAATAAAAATGGTTGCATACTAGAAGCATTACTAATGAAAAGATTGAGATGAGGCATGTGCTAAACTCTGTATCAAATGAGAACATAGAACAAGGCTATAGTACAAGTATATATATGGTTTTGGATAAATCATTGAAGGAACATGGATGAGCATGCCTAGGATGTTGGGATGGCATTAGCCTCCCACTCCCGAAACATATTGTATTGGTCCACTCTTTATTGTTGCTCCTGATCCACTGACGTCTCTGGATAACGAACATATAAATTACATCAACATCATACATAAAAACATAAAAAAAAAAATCAGTAAATGAGAAATTTATTTCAAAATATGAAAACTTTATTTTTTTATTTAAAAAAAAAAAAATAACCTTTGTTGCACCTGAAAAATAGTCACTCACCGCCCACAATGCGCACACATATCTTACGCACCGCATGCAAAATGTAATTAATTTTAAGGGGATGTGTAATAATTATATTACAAATATTACTATTATTACATATTACAAAAACCTGGAAGGCGTGCCTAAATAACACACATGTTTGACCCCAAATTTATTGCTGACCGTAGATCTAAAAATATTTTATGCTCTCGGATCCATCAAACTCACCAAACGAGATTAAAGAACGTGCACGTTTAAGTACAAAATTATTACTAGCCGTCCATGAAGAGGAATTATAAACCATCAGATCTTTTGGAGTACAACAATTTTTTTTTATTGCACGAGCATATTTAAACACGAATATTTATTAACCGTTGATGACTTTAGGTTCTAGGGATACATGCATAAAGGACTTTTATATTATGAGCATAAAGGACTTTTATATTAGGCGGGATTCTTTGTTCTTTGCATCTTCAATCTTCAAAGCCAAATAAAACCATTTGAGAGTAAAATATTGATAAAGAAAGAGATTTAAAAATAGCAAGAAGAGGAGGTTCAAATGTTATTTTAGGGTTTTGATTATGCAAATAAAGAGAAGTAACTAGTGCAAATATTATTTAACCTTTTCTTGGTTTTGCAGTTAAAATTTTCCATAATCTTGTGTTGGGTTAGTTTAATGTGGTTAATAATATGAGCTATAAAAAAATAAAATAAAATGTATTGATTAATTATCTTTTAATAGTTCATATTAGCCATTTAAAAGTAGAGAAGTTCTTCAATGAGTTTTAATTTCATTTTGAGTTTTTAAGCTTTAATATTTGTACTATGAAAATGAAAATATGGATTTATAGGGATACTCATTACCAGAGTATTATTTCATCCTTTGATCATTATTGCAAATTTTAAGTTGAATTTAAAGATTGTTTTTGGTTTGATATTTGTTAACACAATTACCTATCTAGCAAAAACACTCTTTAATTATTTTTCTCTATTACTATTCAATCTCACGCTTATTTTAATGTGTAGGTTTATAAAACGTTATGAAGGTTGGATTAGATGCAAAGGAAAAGTATAATTGCAAGAATATACGTTAAAGAAAATATGGATAGAATATTATTGCTTCTCGAAGACAAGATGAACAAAGCCATTATAAGAAGCAAACTCAATTTTATCAAAGCTATGGGCGATGATGGCATACTACCTGGGATTTGAATTAAATTTAAAATAATGACGAGGATAAATGTTTACACAAATTCTTTATAAACCATGTAATTAATTTATATGGTCTTTTAAATTAACTTGGGATTTTTATTTTCTCCTTTGTAACTAAAGTAGGTGGGAATTGTATTTAACTAGATTTTCCTATTTTGAAAAATTAGTTACACACAAAGAAACCCTAAATCATCTTCTAGAGAAATATAAAAAAGAGCATTGAGCCTTTAGAGGGAGATTAGCTCTGTGGGGAAGGAATGAAGGCAAAGCTTTCGTTGGGGCTGAATGTGTAAAATCATGAAAGCCTGTAATAACTTCCTTCCACGATTTTAATATGATGAGAGGATTCTCTTCTTTGTTATCTACAGTTTGTAATCTTTCTTTGATCATCTTAATCATTTTTTTAGTTGTCTAAATTTTTCAGAAATCTAGTTTGAAAGTAATTATTTGATAAATATTTGACATGCTCATTATTTAAAATATTTTTTCTTTCCAATCTTCATTAAAGTTCTGATTCTGTCTGCGTAAATTCATGGCTGATATATATTATCTTATGAAGCTGCATTTATCTCTGTTTTAATGATCATGATAATCTCTATTTCAAAAGTTTATGTTGAAACAATGGGCTGGTACATACCTCACTGGACATGATTTTGGGTATAGATTGTTTATTTTTCTTAATTACATTTAGATAACTATATTTTGCATATCATTTGATAGCTCATGTTCCTAGAGGTCATTAATATTAATGGATTTTTAACTTCCATTAGTATCTTGACTCATTTTGTTTTATTTTAAATATTACAAGTTGATATTTAAAGTAATCTTCTTTATTACTTCTATCATCTATAACTTAAGAATATATATATTATAGTTATCTCTGATTAGATAGTTTATGTAATTTGTTATTCAGATGTTTATTCATGATTACATGATCTTTCTCCTTTTAAAACTTTGTTTTTATTTCATTTTGTGAATGAGCTTATTGAATATCATTTGAACGAGAGTTACCCCCTCTGACTTTTGGATTATTCTAAGAAATTCTAAAGCAGGTAACAGTGTTTCCTATCTGAGGGAAATTTTGAGGAACAACACCTTAGAGGGGTTATCTCCTTGACTCTTCCTCACGTGACCTAGTGTTTAGCTCATATGTTAGAGGAGGCTCTTGGCTATACTTATATGACAATTGGATTTTGTCTCTCCCTGTATCACACTAGTACATTTGGGTCAAATTTCGACAGTGTGTTCGATGCAATTGCCACTTTATCTTGTCGGGAGAACGACAAACTGTAGACCCCCTCAAATGTCATTTCACTTGAAGTCGATTTTCATGCGGATACATGTCATCTCAGATTTGACTGTCCAAACCCCATATAGCTATTGTAAGACCGATGTCTTGGAGGTGGAAATATCGATATCTTGGGCGTGGAAAGAGAGACGTAGTGGAGGTGGCAAGAGAGACGTCATGGATGTTGTTACACATTATTTTGGTCACCTTGGTGATGTTTCTACATGCATGTGTTCAGGCTCCCAAAAGGATCTTTCTCATGAGAAAAGTGATTGATTTCCTCCTCTATAAAACTTGTTTTTAGAAGGACGTCATAGGCTAGGCATAAGATACAGTGTGGAAATGCCTGATTTTCACAGGCTGTCCTAAACTTGGCCTGTGGAGTTTCCGCAGGCTACTCTATAGACAGGGTGCGACAACGTTTGAAGACTAAGGAAAGGACAAAGTTCACGAAGGTTCTAGAAGGGAATATTCTAGAATATGAGGTGGAATCAGTATGTTTGGGATCCTACTGGCTTATCTGATTTGGTGGGATCATCCTAATCTCTTTAACCATTTCTCCTTCTCCTATATAATAATGGATTTTTCATGGAAAAGGTTAAGCAAGTAAGAAAGAGAAAACAAGATCAAGTAAGAAATTAATGAAGGAATAGGCTGAGAATTGTGTGAGGGATTCTATCTCAATTAATGCTTGAGGTCTTCATTGGTCCATCAAGTTATTGTGGATCCTATTCATGCAAGTTTGGAGCAAGTGTGTGTGTTGGAGAAAAGGGCCACCAAAAGGGAACCTTGCAACATCAAGGTTGTTTGGTTGTATCTTCCACTTTTATTTAATATAATACAGTGGCATGTTTCTTTCCCATAAAATCATTCTCATTTTATTACATGACTCCTTAATCACATGTATAAGTTTTCATTGAATATACTATTGTTGCTTTCACTTTGGTTTGTTTGTGTTTCATTGCAGATCCAATATCACAAGAGCATCGAAGCGGAGTAAGAACAACAAAGATATACGTAAACGATATTCAAAGGTATGTCATTCATCTCTTGTTTGATAGTAAAATCAATGATTAAAGATTAGGGAAAGTGTCATGTCCTGTCTTGTTTTGTTCTAGATCCAAGTGGATCTAGGGATATTAGTTTATGTCCACATTCACCGATTTATCCAATAACAAAATTGGTGACCATACTGGGGATATGAATTGTTTTGATTTTTTGCTATCAATTTTCCTTTAGCCTACCTATTTTCATCTTAATCTAGTCTCTGAGTTTGTGGGGGATCCATCCAGACTCTTTGGATCTGAAATTTCTTTTAGACTCTTTTCCCTTTTTCCAATTTTCCTTTGTTTATAGGTATTTTTCATTGTATCCCATATATAGCCTACGAAAATGTAATATACCAGATATAAAAAGTATGCAGAACAGAAATAAAATGCTAGAAATGGTAGAATAACAACAATATAACTAGAACATTCACCACAATAGCATTGAAATGATATAAGAATAACAACATAAATAACACTTTGATTCTGAAAGCAATGTTCACGGGCCTCTTCGAGGGGGCATCCTCCAGTTGAGCAGAAATCTATTACAATAATATCCAAGCTAGGGTTCTCATATCCTCGACTCCTATTTATACTAAATATGTCTATCAAAAGAAGCATCTAGAGGAAGATCCTTCTAGAAGCAAAAGCTTCTATCAAGTCTTCTTGCATCCAACCTATTATATTTTATTGTAAGGCCTTATTAATATTGATCTTTATTACATCTGAATATATTGTTCTACCTATGTGCGGGTTAGTACCCTAACATGTCCTCCCCCTTAAAAACAACCTTGTCCTCAAGGCTTGAGATGTGGAAATCGTTGCAGAATGGTAGTTGGTTCCCAAGTGTCATCTACTGGAGTTGTATCTTTCCACTGGATTAACACTTCTTTGATGGTTCTCTAATGCAGGCGATGCTCACACTGGTCCAAAATTGCTTGTGGTTGTAGCCAAATGGATCCTTCTTTGGCTAACTCGGGAAGGTTGGTTTGAATTTGGCACTGAGTTGCAATCACCTTCTTTAAGCAGGAAACATGAAAAACATGATGTAGCTTTGAATGACTGGGCAAAGATAACTAATAGGCCACCTATCCCACACACTTGAGAACAATATAAGGACCTGTTGGCATAGGGGCAAACCCAGGGTTCAATGCTCAAGAGTGCACCAACAAAACCCTAACTACCGACCCTTTCAGTAACAACTGCGAAGCAGATGAAGTCTCACTCGAGGTAGAGGCAGGGGTGGTTGTAGGACTCAGATGTCTGCAACCTTAGTTGGGACACAGATTTGTGATTATAGCACTTAACAATCATCTTGCATGGTTTATCCATAAATATTCAACCCTTACAACACTTCGCAGATAGCACAGAGTATCACAGTGAGTACTTAGATCTAAGATAATTCAACACTTAGCCACAATAAGATAGATCGGGTTCAGTAGACCAAGAACTAAGCATATATCATATCTAACATTCATTCCCATCTTAGAAGCACAAAGCATAACTAAATCTATTTAATCAAATCAAGCACTTATCTAAGACGGAGATAACACATTAGGTCGAAGCACAGAGAACAATACACAAAGTTACCATGGTTCACCCCCACCTTGGGGCTACGTCCACAAGATCTTCTTCTTTATTATCTCAGTCAAGTAGTTACAACACAAAGCTTCAACAATCCTTACTTCGCACAGGACAAAAGATCTGTGCAGCTCGCTAGATCCTTCTTCCTTGCACTTCAACTAAAAACAACTTGCGAGCTTCTTACAATCATGCACAGAGAATTTACAGCATACATCTAATCACACAGATCTAGTCCTAGCACTAAGCCATCAACTATAATTCACATAGATGTACTAATCTCTCCCCCTCCTCTTCTTAAATTTCTCAAGTATCTATTTATAGATTAAAAAAATGGTCCTAAATGTGGGTGAACCCACGGGCCAACATCCCTTTCCCGTTACATCAACCCAAAACCCTTAAAGGGACCCAAAAATAGGTCTAGTTTCCCTAATTTCTACTTTGCATTGTGCTCCATCTTTGGCAAGCTGTCAAAGTCCCAAAAATGATCAAATATGACCAAGTATTCTTCAAAACTTGGTAAAGGGACAACATGCCCCCCACACTCACCCGTGACTCATCCCGAGTCTCTCTGGTCTGATCAATTCCGCCTCGAATTCCTCAAGCTTGGATCGAGCTGATTCGACCTGCTGCAGTGCGACAACCTCTTGCTCAGTGAATTCCTAGATCACTGTGTCATTGAGCGGTCCTTCCAGGCGTTGTTCTGCAGTGATGACAACCTGTTCGATTTTAGCTCCCTGGCTTTCAAGTTCAGAGAACAGGTGGCATGCATTTTCTTAGATTGGTTGAAGTTGTTGGGAGACTTCCATCACAATACTTTTCAACGTATGTACCTGTTGTTGGGTTATGCATTGTTTTGCGAACCTCTTCATTCTTTCAACTGGGGTCAAAGTATTTATTTGCGCCTGTAGCATGTCTGCATGCTGCTTTTCTTCTTGGAGTTGTGTCTCTAATGTCTACAATTCTAGATTCTCTATGAGGGTTTCATAAGTCTGGGCATTACTAGCGCTCAATTGCTTTCATTCCAAGGCAAAGGTTTTTAATCGGCCAACTGTGCTTCGAGCAGTGGCCTCTCTTAGATCTCTTATTTCTTGGGGGGTCTCAGGCACGGTTCAAATCTCCATATATGTGATGCATTGTTGGAGTTGTTGGATTACTTATTCTAGTTGGGTCACTTGTTGTGGGAGACAGTCTTCCATCTTCACTTCTATGACTGTCATAGAGTGAAGTGCTTTGTGAACCCTTTCCTATACTTCAATTTGTTATGCTAGCAACTATGCCTTTTCCTTGTCCCACTTTGCTTTCAGGGAAAGATTTTCTTGTTCTACTTCACTCTGTTGTTCTAGAAGTGATTTTTGTGCTTGCATCAAAGCTTGGGTGGCTTGTGTTGTGTCTTCTTGGGCTCGTCGAAGGCGAGCTTTGACTTGATCAACGATCTGGTGTAGATGATTGGGATCATCGCCTGTTCCTGATGTTCCACTTATCAAGGGCGCTATAGAAAATGCTCAGCTGGACTGGAGTACCGACTGAACTTCTTGGAGTTCTCCCATGATTCGGTTGAATATTACCTCTTTCTTTGCTTCTTGATTATTTGTGATCTCTAGCGAAAAATCATTCAATGCAGCAATTAAGAAATCGAAGTCATCGGGGGTTAGGGTAGTTTTAAGCATGGTCCGAGTGGCCTGAGATTTCTTTCGGGAGGAGGGCTTTGGTGGTGTAATCTTTCTTTTCATGGAGGGATCCTCCTCCTCTCGAGGTGGAGTAATCTCGCCTCTGTTTTTCTCAACTTCTATGCCACCTAGTTCATCACCATCACCTCCCTACGTAGGAGAGATCAAACTAGTTTTCATGAATGTGCTAGGGACATCTTCAACTTCATCATTCTTCTTACTCTTGCTTGGCCCAGGTGTATCTGGTATAGCTTCAGGTCTTTTCTCGTTGAACATGTCTGCGGGGTCCGCTACAACAAGGAGGTCCACCAACCATTCCTTGGTAATCTCCTCCAAGTCATCTCCTGTCAGCTTGTAGTAGGATTGGAGCTATTTTTTATGCTCATCACCATGCGCTGTAATATAGGTGAAGTGGTAGTCCACATTGAATTTAATCAAAGGTATAAACCTATGAAGCACGTTTGGGGTGATTTGCGGTGTAGACTGAATTACATTCTTCAGTTGGTTGAAATAGGTGTGGAAGACAACATTGGACTGCCACTGCTTGTTCATGTTGTTGAAGTACCACAACGTACAAAACTTCGCAGCTAGTGGTTTGAAAGGTTCGATGTCCGAAAAAGTGGCTCCCTTTGGTAGTTCCCAAGCGATGAAAGCGATGAGTATGAGCAACCAACTAAAGTGGAACTCATACCCTTGGTCTTGCACTCCTTTACAATCCAACTCTAATTGGTTTACAAGATACTGTGCCCAATTCATCTGTAGTCCCTCGATGCACTTCCCTATGAGGTCAACTACGAAGCTAGTCACCTGTGTTGGTCTGTTATTACGAACTAACTTTCCCATGATCAGCTGACAGGAAAGGCGCACTACGCCACTCTGGATAGAGGCTACCTTGTAGCCTTGTGTACCTTTCTCTACATCCCCATAAGTTTCTTTTATCCGCTGTGCTAGTGCTTGGTCTAAGGTATTTCCTGGGTAAAAGTCCTATGGTTTAGGGCCTTGCATGCTAAGTCCTATGATCTGATTGATTAGATTTAGATCTACAATGATGCAGCGGTCCAACCATAAGTGTCCGTCGTGGTAGCAAGACAACAACAAATTTTCGTATGCATTGACTTCCTGGTGTCTGCCGAAGTGAGGGATCTTCATTATGTTGAGCAGTGTGGACTGCGCGAGGTTCTGGGTCTAGGACTCTGGGACAATATTAGGATTTTTTCTTTTGGTCTTGGTTAAGTACTTATGCAGAGCTAACATGCTGTAGGTTTTGCGATCTCCAAGGTTAAAACCATTAAATTTCAGTGTTGTGAGATTATCATGGTCAGCACGTACTGTGCACACCCCTTTCAAAAGATATGCGGTGATCAAGGTGTACTCAAAGTCTTTGGGTACACTGTGATAGTTAATCTTTCTTCTCAAAGGTGGTATGTAAACTAGCATAATGCATCGGATCAGCTTGGTGTTTGCAATATTGTCTCTGTGCTTTGTTCTTGTCTCGATCATGGTTATGGAAGGTCTTGCTTCATGAGAAGTGGAGGGAGAAGCTTGGACTCCTCTTGTTGATGATGCTTGCACACCTGCAAACATCCTTCTTTCTAACATGACTCTCTCATCCATTAAGTCAATCAAAATTTCTTCAACTACTTTCTCAAAAGCACTGAGCTCATCTGACATACAAGCTTGGGTCCACTAGCTCAGGTGTGAAAATGAATTCAGAGACTATGATGAACAGTATGGGAACAAGGAAATTATCGCAGGGTGAATTAATCTCAAGTTTCAGGCTCAAATTCTCATTTAGCAAAAGTATTTTCAATGCATGGTGCGACGAATTAAGTAGGGAAACTTAGCAACGATCGGCTTGCAATGGATAAGAGGTTGCATTAACTGATGTTCTGTCCATATGGTGCGGTATAATGGTCTAATGGTGTGCCATAAAGGTGTTTTGACCCATTCAGAGCGGAATTCAAATGGTTATATTGGCTTCCAATGGCTATATTTCTTTGCCATGGCGAAGTGCCATAGGTCGCTATTCTAATATCCCGACGAAGCTCGATTCCTATGATTTTTCCTTCTGCGAAGTTTCCTTTGGAGTCTTCTGTAACTTTCCGATTTTGGCCCTCTTCTTACTTAGCTTCCTATCCTTTTTCCCAGTAAGCTTCATCTCAGTCATCCTTTTTCCATTATGATTCTTATCTTCTCTTGACATAGTCACTTTGTGCTACTTAGGTTATTTCTTCAGATCCAAGGGTAATACTCCTTCATCACATGGATTAGGTATTTTGATCTTCTGTGGTTCTTATAATTCTCCTATAACTTCGATACCCAAGTCCCTGGTGTTCAATGGCTTAGTTCTGTCCTCTTGTTCTTTCATCAAGTAGGAGATCCTTCTAGACATAAATTCCATGAGTTCTTGTTTCTTTTGTTCTAGAGCGTCCTTTTTTTCTGTTCTCCAGATCTGGTCTTTTTCAATCTAGATCATGCCTAACAAATATGGAAATAGGGCGTGGTCCTCAATAAATCTAATAACTTCAAATTCTTCCTCTGTCGAAGTTCCATGGGTACTAATAGCTATCTGGGTAATTCTGCCACATAGGGTTACCATTTTTCCTTTAAACAATCCGATGTTTCCTAATGAAGGGACCAGAGGATGCATTCTTAGGGTTTTCCAAGTGCTCTCTGTCATAATGTTCATCGGTGTTCCCTCATCGAGAGAACAGTCAATGTCAAAGTCTACTATGCTTACTTTGATTTTCTCCTTTTCTTTGAATATCTCTGACAAACTGACATCCTTATGGTCATCTAGGGTTTCTTTTATTTTCAGTAACATGATCTTTGATTCTTTATGGGGTTCTTCTATATTTTTAGTCTCTTGATCTCCTTTAGAGTTTGCTTGCTCCATATTTAGCTTTTCAAGTCTAGCAATCATTCTAGGGAAATCCAATACTTAATGGTCCATATCTTTACAATAGAGGCAACTAGGGTTTCTCCTAGGGAATTCCTTAGCAAGATGTCCTGGTCTTCTACAATTGTAGCAAAGAGTTAATCCTCTCTTTATCTTCAATGATCCCCAACTCTTTTTGTACTGCATGCTAGGATCATAAGGGCTAGCCTACAAAAGTTTCTTTCTAGGGTCTTGCATCCATTGGTTAGTCCAAAAACTCTTTCTATGCATAGGTATAACATATATTTCACTATTCCTATCAGACCTATTCATATAAAACTTTCTTTTATCTAACAATGCTCTAGTTTTTAAGCCGAGACAAAATTTATAAAGCATACCTAAATCCATACGTTAGAAGTAAAAATTTTCACTTATTTTCTTTCACGGGGCACAGAGCTTTCAGATCTAAAACTTGAACTATTCTTACCTTTACTGGAGACTAGAGATTACAGATCTTAGCTCTTTTAGAAATTTCTACTTTTATCTTTCTTAGAGCACAAAGTGTTCAGATCTCAATTCTTTTCTTTAGTATCAACCTCTTTTCTTGCAGATCTGACCTCTTTCCTTCAAATATGCCCTTTCTTTCTCGGCACAAATCTTCGCATATCAAGTAGAATACTGTGCACTAGGGCAACAGATCTATGCACATAGCTTATTTTGCACAAAGATTTTTCTTCTTTAGTTCCAAACAATCACAGTTTCAGGTCCCAACAACAGAACCATTTGTTGGCATAGGGGCAAACCCAGGGTTCAACGCTCAAGAGCGCACCAACAAAACCCTAACTACCAACCCTTTCGGCAACACCTGCAAATCAAATGAAGTCTCACCCGAGGTAGAGGTATGGGTAGTTGCAAGACTCGGATGTATGCAACCTTAGTTGGGATAGAGATATGTGATTATAGAACTTAACAATCATCTAGCTTGGTTTATCCATCAATATTCAACCCTTACAACACTTTGCAGATATCATACAGTATCGCAGTAAGTACTTAGATCTAAGATAATTCAACACTTAGCCACAACAAGATAGATCGGGTTCAACAGAACAAGAACCAAGCATATATCAGATCTAACATTCATTCCTATCTCAGAAGCACAAAGCATAACTAATTCTATTTAATCACATCAAGCACTTACTAAAGAAGGAGATAAACACATTAGGTCGAAGCACAGAGCACAATACATAAATTTATCGTGGTTCACCCCCACCCTGGGGCTACATCCACAAGATCTTCTTCTTTATTATCTTAGTCAAGCAGTTACAACACAGAGCTTCAACAATCGTTGCTTCGCATAGGATAGAATATCTGCGTAGCTCGCTAGATCCTTCTTCCTTTCACTTCAGCAAAAAACAACTTGCGAGCTTCTTACAATCATGCACAGAGAATTTACAACATACATCCGATCAAACAAATCGAGTCCTGGCACTAAGCCATTAACTATACATCACATAGATGTACTACTCTCTCCCCCTCCTCTTCTTACATTTCCTAAGTATCTATTTATAGATTACAAAAATGGACCTAAACGTGGGTGAAATCACGGGCCGGCATCCCTTTCCCATTACATTAACCCAAAACCCTTAAAGGGACCCAAAAATAGGTCTAGTTTCCCTAATTTTTTCTTTGCGTTGTGCTCCATCTTTGGCAAGTTGTCAAAGTCCAATAAACGGTCAAATATGACCAAGTATTCTTCAAAACTTGGTCAAGGGCCAACAAGACCATAAAATTTGGGTGCTAGCTTATGACAATGCTCGACCTTGAGGGAATTTTGCTTGTAAGGTTACAGGTGAAGAAACACCTGATCCCCTTCTTCAAATTGACGTTCAGAGTGACCTTGATATGCTTGTTGCTTCATGCGATTCTGTTCCATGACCAAATTCTCTTTGAGGGTATGGAGAATAGCCTCTCGAACTGTAAGTATTTGGTCAACCACCTGGACCTTCGAGACACTAGGTAAGTATGAGAGAACTGAAGGTGGCTTCTTTCCATATACCGCTTCAAAAGGAGTCATGTGTGTAGTTGTATGATACGAGGTGTTGTACCAACATTCAACTAGGGGTAACCATTGAGCCCAATGATTTTTATTTTCTGAGGAAAAACAACTCAAACATGTTTCCAAACACTTGTTGGCAACTTCTGTTTGACCATCAGTCTAGGGATGATAAGTTGTACTGAGATGAAATTGGGTGCCTTGTAGCTTGAACATTTCTTGCCAAAATTTGCTTGTGAAAGTTGGGTCGCAATCAGAAACAATAGTGTGTGGCATGCCATGAAGCTTGAAGACTTGATCCATGAAAATTTGAGCCACCGTGGATGTTGTAAACAAGTGTTGAAGAGCACATAAATGAGCATACTTGGAAAGGTGATCAACAACCAGCATGGTGACTGATTTATTTCCCAATTTGTGTAAGCCTGTAATAAAATCCATAGAGATGTCCTTCCAAATAGTAGGTGGAGTCAGGAGCAGTTGTAGTGTGCCCGAAGATTTGAATGTTTCTCCCTTTTTTCATTGACACACATCACATTCGACGACAAAAGTACAAATGTCCTGTTTCATACCATCCCAGAAAAAAGAATGTTTGACCCTATCATAGGTTTTGGTGAACCTTGAGTGCCTCGTTGTTGGTGTAGCATGAAGCTTAGAAAGTACCATGGATTTAAGATTTGATTGCTTACTTAAATACAAATGGCCTTTGTATCGAAGCTCATCATGCAGCCAAGAGTACCCTAGGGGAGATGGAGCACTAGATTGCAATTGTTGGATCAACTGCAAACTTTTGGGATCTTGTAGCCATTCCCAGTGAACAACTTGGAGCTAATCTGGTACAATGAAGGAAAGAGAAAAAAGGGATCCTTCATCTTCATATTTGCAGCGGGAAAGTGCATCTGCAACCACATTTTCTTTTCCTTTCTTGTAAATGATCTCATAATCATAGAAAAATAACTTAGTTACCCATTTTTGTTGCTCTGGGGAGGAAATGCGTTGTTCCAAAAAATACTTGAGGCTTTGATGGTCTATCTTAATTTGGAAGCGTTGCCCCAATAGATAAGGGCACCACAAATCAATGGCATGCAGAATAACCAACATTTCCTTTTCATAGATAGATTTGCCCAGATTTGTTTGAGATAGTTGCTTCCTGGTAAAGGCCAAAGGCCGACCCTCTTGCATAAGGACAACACCAATTCCTTTCCTTGAAGCATCACATTCCAAGACAAAGGTCTTTGTGAAATCAGGAAGGGCCAGGACAGGAGTGATGCACATGGTCATCTTCAAGGTTTGAAAAGCATTAGCAGTAGCTGGAGTCCAAGTGAAAGAGTTCTTTTTTAGGAGAGCAGTGAGAGGTTTTGCAGTATTTTTGTAATTCTTAACAAACTTGTGATAATAATCTATTAAGCACAGAAATCCATGCAATACTTTTAGAGTCTTTGGGTGAGGCCAGTCTTGCATAGCTTCAGTCTTTTTAGGATCCACCCTGACGCCATCTTTGCCAACCAAATGACCCAAGTACTCTACTTCTGAGGCACCAAAAGCACATTTAGACTATTTCAGGAAAAGTTGGTGCTAAGAGAGTAGATGCAGAACTCGATCCACATGAGAAAGATGTTCTGTCCAGGTATTTCTATATATGAGGGTATCATCAAAGAAAAATAAGACAAAATGATGGAGAAAAGGACATAATACATGATTCATGAGGCTTTGGAAGGTGGAGGGGGCATTACAGAAGCTAAAGGGCATGACCAAAAAATCATAGTGGCCCTCATGAGTTATAAAGGAAGTCTTTGGAATATTTTCCTATTTCATATGTATCTAGTGGTAGCTCGAATGGAGATGAAGTTTAGTAAATAACTAGATGCCACTCAGTTCATCCAGGAGGTCATCAATGATAGGAATGGGAAATTTGTCTTTAATGGTAAGTTTGTTGAGGGCATGAAAGTCATGACACATTCACCAAGAACCTTATTTCTTTAGGACCATGACCACAGGATAATAGTAGGGGCTCGTACTAGGGTGAATAACGCCTACATTAAGGAATTCCTGGACCATTTTCTCAATTTCATTTTTTTGGGAAAAGGGGTGACGATAGACGGATATTGGGAGGAAGGCTTCTGGGTACAAGGGGAATGGAATGATCATGAACACCATGTGAAGGAGGGAGTCCCTGGGGAATGGAAAAGACCACTTTATGTTTAGAAAGGATGGCTTGGAGGTCTTGTGGCACTGAGGGTGTTTTTGTTGCTTGTATGGCATGGATTTAAGAAATAACACCAGAATGACCCTTTTTGAGCAATGTTTCCATGCGATGGGAACTAATGATCTTAGGTGAACCGGTGGTGATGCCTTGGAACTTATATTGGTAGCCCTCCTGGTCAAATTGAATGGTTAATTCCTTAAAATCCATGAGAATGGGACCCAAAGTTCTTAGCCAGTCTGCACCCAACACAATGTCTCAATCACCCATGTCGATAGCAAACATATGAGATTTCAGGTGGTAGTCAAAAATTTGGAGATGCACATTTTCACAACGCCCTCCACATTTTATGGAGCCACCATTGACAATCATGATTTGGAAATTATTGATGACATGGATGTAGAAATGAGTTTCTTGGGCAATGCGGCGATGAATAAAATTATGGGTGCTTCCACTATCAACCAAAATGATGACCTTTCGATGCTTGATGTAACCGATTAGCTTGAGGGTTTGGGGAGCAGAGAAGCCAGTGAGGGCATTGAGGGAAATGACTGGTTCTACTTCAGGAGGGGTTATGTTGTGGGTTTCAGGTGACTCAAACACAAGGGGAGTTTCAATATCCTCTTCTGAAATATCCTCGGAGATGGCCATAAACAACTTTTGTTCCTTACACTTGTGGCCTAGGAAATATTTTTCATCACAATTATAACAGAGGCCTTTGAGTTGGTGTTCAACCATTTCAGCCCTGGTCAATTTTTGGATCTTTAGTGGAGTGAAGGGAGTAGTGGGATTTATTGGTTTAGGGAAAGGGATAAAGGAGGGTTTCTGATTTTGAGAAGATACAACCTATTGTTCTTATTTAGCTCTTTTAGTAGCCTCCACCCAAATCTGAGGCTGAGCCATGAGGACATGGGCCTGAATCTCATCCTTGAGGCCACTAATAAAACATTCTCAGAAAAAAGGCATCAGACATGCCCTCTGTCTGAAAATCCAGGCGCTCAAAGGTAGCTATAAAGTCTTCCATTGTTCCTGATTGTTTCAACTTTGTCAAACAACCCAAATGGTTGGTGTCAATGTCAAAGTATTCATAAAGCTTTGCCACAAAGTGTGTCCAAGCAATATACCCTTAACGAGAAGTTTTTATCCATTGCCACCATTGCCAACGTTCTTGATCTAGATGGAGAACACCATACCAGAGTTTGGCCAAGTCATCTGTAATGTCGTATAAAGAGAAATAATATTTCATTTGGGTTACCCAACCAGTGGGGTCTGAGCCATCAAATTTGGTCACATCCACCCACAAAAGGCGTAGGTCACATTGAAAGTGATGGTTCCGAAAGTAATGGGAATGAGAGGAATGGTCACCTTCAGTATGTGGAGGTGAGGAAGAGGAAGGGTTATCTGTAGGGATATGCAGTTTGGTGCAGAGTGCCGAAAATATATATCCAAGATGGGTGGTGAAGTGTTGTTTGATTTCCTCCATTGAGGACTGCATGGTTGTATTGATGACGAAAACATTGGCACTGAGTTGTGTCAGTTCTTGTTGGGTCTCGATGAGACCATATTGCAAGGTGTTGAAGCAAGCTTCCAAGTCTTCGCTATGGGTATGGGCCATGAGGATGGGGGAACTTAAAAGGGGCGGGCAGGGTCAAAATTTTTTCTGAAAAATGAGATGGATGAATGTGATAAGGGCGAAGAGATGAATCCAATTGAATAGGTCTCAAATAATGGTGAAAACATTTCCATACTTTTTTTTTTTTTTACACCTGCTGAGTTATACTCTAGTTTGAATAATACTGCAGAGAGGAAATGCCCAAATGCTTAAATAGAAAGAAATGTGTACTTACTTGGAAACTCGAACACAATTGCGCGACAATAGATCTTTTCTGTTTTTTTCCCCAAGGGTTCTACAGAAAAGGGTTTCCCTGTGCTATAGCTCTCTGATATATGTGTGAGGTCCAATAGTAGTACTCGGCCCAATATCTCAGGGCACTAACTAAGGAGGATAGACCATACCCTTAGCCGTTCTACCCGACTACCCAGGTACTAGAGAGTATCTTCTCGAGTGCTATTCTCAGTGACACTATAGCAGTCAGGCGACCGATCAATTTATCTAAAGAGGGATTCAGGTAATCTAGGCCCATCCATACACAGGTGTTGTCTGATGCACTACCACTCAAAGGGGTACCAACAGGGGTTATAAGGGTGGCCAATAGATGTGCGCTTAAGTACCACTTGTATTTCTTGCATGTATGAATCCATCAACCATGGGTTTATGCACGTAATGACAGATCTTTGTGGCTTAAAGACGCCGGAATACGTCTCTACCCTGGAAAAAAAATTAACCCACACTTTCTGTCGAGAAAAGTGCTCTGATACCACTTGTAATATACCAGATATAAAAAATATGCAGAATAGAAATAAAATGCTAGAAATGGAAGAATGAAAACAATACAACCAGAACATTCACCACAATAGCACTGAAATGATATAAGAATAACAACATAAATAACACTTTGATTCTGAAAGCAATGTTCACGGGCCTCTTCGAGGGGGAAACTTCCAGTTCAGTAGAGCTCTATTACAGTAACATCCAAGCTAGGGTTCTCATACCCTCGACACCTATTTATACTAAATATGTCTATCAAAAGAATCATCTAGAGGAATATCCTTCTAGAAGCGAAAGCTTCTATTAGGTCTTCTTACATCCGAATTATTCTATTTTATTGTAAGGCCTTATTAATATAGACCTTTATTACATCCAAATATATTTTTCTACCTATGTGTAGGTTAGGACCCTAACAGGAAACATTAGATACTCACACCCTAAATTCTTAGACTAGTGTGTACTTTCTGCAACCTAATCCATAGCTAGCCTGCAAAAACCTTTAATTCTCGCACTATACCCTACTGCTGGGCTGCGAGATTGCCTATAATTTTTTTTGGATTGGGTCTTTTTGTCTTCTGCTACCCAGTTTTTCTTTGATCACCTATGACCCAGGTGGATATTGGTGGCCACCCACCTATTCCACTTGGACCCCCACCATTGCTTCTTTCAGTTTTTTAGTTTCTGCACATTTTACTATTTTTAGCAGTCTTTCGGGTCCTGAACTTCCGGAGCCATTTTGAGGCCTTAAACGATGTTTTTTGGGAAAATGAGGAGCAACATGGATCATAAATCATGTTTTTCACCCAAAAGTTGTATTCCTCGGATATATCTTTCTAACGAGGTATAGAACACGTCAAACGGAGATCGTATGCCAAAGTTACGTCCCTGAGAAGTTGATGTACCAACTTACCCAAACGGGGCCCATAGTCTTGGCGTTTCATCTCCTAGGGTTAGGTCTTTGGATGTTTAGGGTTTTCCATTATTTCTCAATAATAATAGGCCTTTGAGTCTCATTGTAACATAGTTCAGAGGCTAGTAGCCGCCACATCTCTTCTCAGAGATAAGCTACCAGTGCCCTAGCTAGTTTATTTCCATTCTGTCTGTAAGCATATTTCAGTCATTTGTTATTAATGAAATGAAGTCTTATTTCTGTTGCATCTCTGTGTTTATGTGTATTTCTGTATTTCATTGTGTTCCTACATAAATCCGGATCAGTGGTATCAGAGTGGTCTGCTCATTCTCGATCCTTCTTTGCATGTCCCCAACGAGATCGAGTTATAAGGAGTTGGGGCTCGATTTGGTTGAACCTTTGCAAGATCAGCCTCGCAAACCCCGAAGACCGCCCATGGGGGAAGAAAATAAATATGAGGGAGTAGGAGATCCTATCAAAATGTTTCTCGAGGAGGCCCTCGAGAAACAAAGGGACGCGATGATGGACAACTTTGCCCAGATTCTTCAACGGATTTCGACTTGCGGCGCATCGACATCCAGAAGCCACTCTAGAGGTGCCATTCCTTTTAAGGTACAAGTAAACTTTGACATTCCCATATTTGATGGCCAAATAGATGCAAATTCCATAGATATATGGTTGAATATGTTAGAAGGATATTTCTCGATTCATGACTTTTTCGACCGAGAAAAGATTATTTTTGCACTCCTCAAAGCCACCCCCCATGTCAAGGACTGGTGGGAAACCTACTCAGAGCAAGAGGGCGAGGGAGAACCCTCTTTGTTCTCGGCCACACCTACTTGGAATTATTTCCGAGATGCCATCAAGGAACAATATTATCCCATGGGGAGCTATGAGGACAAATACATACAATGGACTATGTTGTGGCAACAAAGGGACCAAGATGTTCATGAGATGACGAATCTATTTCATACCCTACGCACAAAGTTGGGTATCAAAGATTCAGAGAAACATTTGGTGTTAAAGTACCATAGTTGTCTGCACAGATACATTCAGGAGGAAATGGAGTTCCTCAACATCTCCTCGCTTGGTGTGGCATACCGATATGCTGCCAAGATTGAGCAGAAGTTCAAACAAAAGATGCGAGACTTTGGGTCTGAAAATCAAAAGCAAGGGAAAGGTACTCCCAAACCGCATAACAAAGGACCAAGCCAAGCCGAGGCAGCCCAGGACAACTCACCAAATCCACAATCAAAAAACACCTCGAAGCCAAAAAAGGACACAGGGAAGTGGTGTGAGTTCCATAAGAGTTCCACTCACAACACAAGTGAGTGTCGGGCCAAGCAGTCACTGGTAGCCGAGTTGAAGGCTTCTGAATCAGATGCATGCTCTGACTTTGAATCATAACCTGACAAGTGGAATGACAGGGGGAAGCAGATTATTGATGTGGAGCCCAACTCCATTGTTTCCACCACGAAGATCCAGAAGGAGGAACTAGAAGATCCGGAGGAGGCAGAGCGTCTCTTCCATTCCAAGATGGTGGGTAAAGGGTTCCCCGTTGCAGTTCATTGTCGACAGCAATAGCCAGAAGAACCTCATCTTGGTAGAGGTCGTGAAGCGGCTGGGCTTTCTGACCACAACACACCCACAACCATACACCATTGGGTGGTTGCACCAAGGACGGGACCTCCGCGTCAGTCAACAATGTCGCCTTCCCTACAACATCAAGCCCTTCACGGATGAGGTATTATGTGACATTGCTCCTCTTGATGTTTCTGATGTATTATTAGGCCAACCGTACTTGTGGAAGTGACATGCTGTGTATGAGTCCAGGCCTCGTGCTGTTATTATCACTTTGGGAAATAAGCTGTACAGGATACCAGAGATAGCACTGCCTACCACCATCTCTTTGGTTACTGCAAAACAATGCAGTAAGCTCATTTCCAAAACTAGGAAATTTGTTTTCCTGATGATCTGCCCTCAGGGAAAGAGGAAGACTGTGGCCATGATCTCCAAACAAGGCCCTGCTGCATGAAAACAGCAGATGGATAAAGTCATGGAGGAGTACAAGGACATCTTCACCTCCCCCGCGGGGGTGCCTCTACACTGCCAGGTCAAGCACCCCATCGATATGACCCTAGGTGCATCACTGCCCAATGGATTCATCTACCAACGCTCTATCCTGGAGAATGAAAAAATCAAGAGGCATATTCAGGAGCTATTGCAGAAAGGTCACATCCGACCAAGTTCATCACCCTGTGGGAGACCGATCGTATTGGTGCAGAAGAAGGATGGGACTTGGAGACTCTGCATTGACTATCGGGCACTGAACAAGATCACTATCTGGAATAGGTACCCGATCCCATGGATTGATGACCTTCTAGACCAACTCAAAGGGGAAAAATATTTTAGCAAGATCGACTTGAAGTCTGGGTATCACCAGGTACCAATTGAACCCTCTAATGTGTGGAAGACTACATTCAAATCCAATGAGGGCCTTTTCGAATGGTTGGTCATGCCTTTTGGGTTGACGAATGCCCCTGTAACCTTCATGAGGCTAATGGATGACATCCTACAGCCATTCACCAACTCATTTGTAGTGGTGTACTTGGATGACATTCTGATCTATAGCTAGACTTGGGAAGAGCACCTCCACCACATCCGACAGGTCCTCCAAACACTGCAGCAACACAAGTTGTGTGCCAATTTGGAGAAATGCACTTTTGGCATAACCCAGGTTCAGTATTTGGGATACATTATTGATGAGCGGGGGGTGCATGTGGATCCAACAAATATCCAAGTCATTCAGGATTGGCCAACCCCAACCACCCTAACAGAGCTTCGCAACTTTTTAGGTCTTGCCAATTTCTACCACAGGTTTGTGTTGGGATTCTCCCATATCACTTGTCCCTTGAGTCAAGTCACCAAGGGAGGAGCTAAAGAAAAATTCTTTTGGTCTGAATCTCAATAGAAGAAAATTGGGGAGTTGAAGCATCGCCTCTACTCTGCACCAATGCTCACATTACCAGACTTGCAACAACCATTTGAGATTGAGATAGATGCCTCTAACTATGCTATTGGGGTAGTCCTTACTCAACATGGGCATCCAGTGGCATATCACAGTGAGACACTTTCTGACACAGTCCAAAAGTATCCCACTTATGACAAAGAAATGTATTCCATTGTGCAGGCTTGTCGACAATGGAAGCATTACATTTTGGGAAAGGAAATGGTCATCCACATAGACCATTGACCCCTGCAATTCATACAAACACAAGGAAGTTGTAGAATGATCGCCATTAGAAGTGGTCCACATACTTGCAACAGTTTCATTTGAAAATTAAGTACAAAAAAGGTAGTGCCAATAATGTTTCAAACTGCCTCAGTCGACCACCCATCGTGGCGCTAACCACTATGCTCAACTCTTGTGGGAATGAGACTTTCGATTGGCCGCTTCTCTACACAAGTGATCCAGAATTCGACCACACATACAATACACTCTTGGAGGGTAAGAATGTTCCCAATTTTCACCTCCAAGATGCCCTGCTTTGTCACCTGGGACACCTTTGTGTTCCTTCAAGTGACCATGCCAAGATGATTTGGGAGGTGCACTACAGTCGGGTCACTGGGCATTTCAGGGTCGAGAAAACTGTGGCAGTACTGCACAAGTATTTCTATTGGTCGAACCTTCGACAAGATGTTGGGAAGTACATCAAGTCCTGCACTACTTGCACCATTTCCAAATCGACCATAAGAAGCAAGGCCTCTATACTCTGCTTCCTACCCCCAGTTGACCTTGGGAATCCATCTCTATGGATTACATGTCGGGCCTTCCTTATACTAAGTATGGAAATGACCGTGTTTTTGTGGTCATTGACCGATTCTCGAAGATGTCCATTATGATGGCTTGCAAGAAGAATATCACAGTAGAAGCCACTGCTAAACTCTTCTTTGAATGAATGTGGGTAAAATTTTGGATCCCATAGTCTATCATCTCAAATCGGGATAGTAGGTTCCTCAGTACATTTTGGTCCAGCCTCTAGTCGATGTTGGACACCAAGCTCACCAATTCCACAGCTTTCCATCCGTAAACTGATGGCTAGAGAGAGATCGTCAACCAGATGATCGTACACATTCTACACATGTACAATTCAAATCATCCACGCACATGGGATGAGAGCCTCCCCTATGTACAACATAGATACAACCGGGCTCTCCATAGCTCAACCAACCACAACCCCTTTCAAGTGGGCTTGGGATTCCAGCCACTATCTCCCATCGACATAGCCATGCCATTTGTGGCTACTCAAGAAGATTCAGCTCATGTCCAGTCTGAGGCAGATAAGGCAAACAAATTCATTGAGCACATTCAACACATCTGCCAGTAGGTTCATGACATATTGGATAGAGCCAATGCTAAGTACAAGCAGTGACATGATCAACATCGGGTGTCACAGAACTTCCAAGTGGGCGACAAAGTGTGGCTGCATTTGCAAAAGGAGCGCCTCGCTGGAACCCACTACAAGCTTCCTCTGCTCCGATATGGGTCATACACCCTCACCAAGGCTATAGGGGAAAATTCCTTTGAGCTCAACATTCCACCATTCCTTGTTCTGCACCCAGTGTTCAATGTGGATTGCCTTCGGCCCTACTTTCCACCTCTACTAGACACATCCGACATGGCAGAACAACTCACACCAACAGAGTTAAATCCAAACTACATGGAACAAGACAGAACTGATCAGATCATGGATACACAGATCAAGCACACCCGAAAACAAAGGATACCACTATATTGAGTTGTTAAAGCAGGCCAACTCCTTCACTAAGGCAAATGGCTCACCAAGGACCAAGTTCATCAGAAGTTTCCTCATCTCATGGAGAAACTCAATGCAATGGGGACCATTGCTTCCTAAGGGGGGAGGAATGATCCAGGTGGATATTGGTGGCCACCCACCTATTCCACTTGGACCGCCACCATTTCTTCTTTTAGTTTTTCAGTTTCCACACAATTTACTATTTTTAGCAGTTTTTCGGGTCCTGAACTTTCGGAGTCGTTTTGAGGCCTTAAACGACGTTTTTTTGGGAAAACGGTGAGCAACATGGATTGTAGATCCATGTTTCTCACCCAAAAGTTGTAGTCCTCAGATAGATATTTCTAACGAGGTATATAACGCGTCAAATGAAGATCGTATGCCAAAGTTACATCCCCGGAAAGTTGATGTACCAACTTACCCAAACGGGGCCCATAGTCTTGGCGTTTCATCTTCTAGGGTTAGGTCTTTGGATGTTTAGGGTTTTCCATTGTTTCTCAATAATAATAGGCCTTCGAGCCTCATTGTAACATAGTTCATAGGCTAGTAGCCGCCACATCTCTTCTCAGAGATAAGATACCAACGCCCTAGCTAGTTTATTTCCATTCTATCTGTAAGCATATTTCAGTCATTTGTTATTAATGAAATGAAGTCTTATTTCCACTGCATCTCTATGTTTATGTGTATTTTTGTATTTCGTTGTGTTCTTACATAAATCCGGATTAGTGGTATCAGAGCAGTCTACTCATTCTCGATCCTTCTTTGCATGTCCCCAACGAGATCAGGTTATAAGGAGTTGGGGCTCGATCTGGTTGAACCTTTGCAAGATCAGCCTCGCAAACCCCGATGACCGCCCATGGGGGAAAAAAAGAAAGATGAGGGAGCAGGAGATCCTATCAAAATGTTGCTCGAGGAGGCCCTCAAGAAACAAAGGAACGTGATGATGGACACCTTTGCCCTCTTGTAATTAGAGTTCATCAAACTGAAACATTGCATCATTCATCTCTTTTTTCATATTATTGCGTGAAAGTCTCATACAACATCAATTTCATCTCCATCTCCCTCTTGCGTAAACAAAAACATCTCAAATACTACACAATTTTAAAATTTATTTGTATCTTTTATTTTCTAGAAACTCTTTCCACCAACATTAGCTAGGCTAGCACTTTGGAATAGGTTGTGAGGCACACTCTCGAAAGCATAAAACACACTGTAGCATATTGTGATAGGGAGTGTTCAAATCCATTGGCAACATTTTGTCCTGGGGAGCCCTTTTCACACAAGGGTCAAATCTGAGGTTGCATTAAGGCTGGCAGAGTTAGTCACCCTACTTTGTTGGTATTGGTGTAGAGATTGCACGTATTATGAGGGTCACTTGAAGGTATACCCAAAATTATGAGTGGAAGCCTTTCGAGTTTATTTCGGGCTAGATACCCTGCCCTTGCACATGGATCAGACTGTCGACTATTTCCTCAGGCATCATTATTGTTCTTGTTAACCTTAATATCCTATCTCTTTAGGGTCTTACACGAGGTGACTATGGAGGGGCAAGTCTTCACGGTACCTGGAATCAACGTTGGCGAGACTCACTTAGGCTCCTTGGAGGGTATACACACGATTATGTGTGGGAGCTTGCACCAGTGTGTAAGTCTGTTAAGAAGGTCATCAACGTAACTTTTCCACTCGCTCTATCCTATCCCCTTCTTGTCTTGAATTTGTGACATTGGATTTCATCACTAACTAGTGACTTTGAAATAAAAAGGTTTTTTTTCTCGTTTTGATCTCTAAATTTTATTAGCGAGTCTTGTTTGTTTCCATAGTTGGCCATAGATTTTTTCCGTAAAATTTTTGGTTCAGCCAACATCGACCCTCCACGTCGTTCACGCAGGATGCAAGGGCTACCCCCAAAAGATTTGGAAGGTTATCAACCTTTTCCTAATAATCCACTAGAGGGCTCTCCTTAACAGAGTGAAGTCAAGGACACTGTAACCTCATAAGAGGAAGGTTCTGCCTCTTTATAAAGTTTTTGAATTATTTTTTATTCTCTAGAGGCTTTCCACATTCCTCCTAGATATAAGAGATGTATTCTACAACTGAATTCATCAGGAGAACTTGTTGTTGACACTTTTGGAATACCGACCGGACCCCATAAAGGCCCTGGAACTGAGAATCCCCTTTAGACTACTGACATATTTATAAGCCTGCCTCGCATAGTGCGAGACCTTTACGGCTTAGGGGCAGGTTTTGATATACCTCTCATCTCCCAACTACCCGAAACGTATGTTACCTACACAATACCTTTAGACCATTTTTCTGGTACAACTAGCAACATCACCATCGTTCTAGACACACAGTCAGTTGGTCCTAGCTTGACCTTTTCTCTCCATATGGCCCATTCTACTATGATGCCACACGTTACGACTATTCCTACTGGGAATGTGGTGGTTAACTAAGCTCCCATTGGCACACCACTCTCATTTAGACCTATCCCATTTCTTCCTCTTGAGTATCACTTTGAATCCTTCCACCTCCATCCCTACCTAGGTTCCATCTAGAGTTTCTGGACTTTTTGTTCCACTTGGGTACAATGTTGTTGCTGATTTTGTTTCTTCACCATCCCAGGTCCTCTTCGATGGGTCTTATCCACCTTTTCCTAGGGTATCTGTCCCTAGTGGCTCCAATCCAATTAAAAGCATCCATCATCCATTTACTTCTATTTATCAGATTTTCGTTGGAGGGGAATCTCATGTTGGGGGATATCCTCCACTTGGAGGACAACCTCAGGTTTGACTCTACAACCCACTATATGGAAAAAACACATTGGGATCACTAGCCCACCTTTGAAACCTTCTTGCCAAAAGAAATCCACAATCATCTAGGGGGAAACAACCTAAAGTCATCTATTTTGTACCCCCTCACTCTGGCCAGCCACATCCCGGTTCTTTAAATCCTAGTTGGATCCCACACGTTCACTCTAGTGTCCCTTTTCAAGGGAACATTTCCGACCAACCCAACCCCATGGGCTACATGCCTCCACATCCATGTTCGAATCTGTCAGGAACTTCGATTAACATGCAGACTACTTATGGTCCTACTAGTATACCAACGAGATTTCCCCCCCAAAGTCACCAGTACCCTCAAGTGAATCGACATTTTCCCTTTTTATCCACTTTGGATTTACGCGACTTGTCTAAAATCTTGAATGATCCTATCTTACATTCTCCCCATTGGCCCATTATACCAACCAAGTTACCATCCAACATTCCCAAATTTGACGGTAAACCGAGAGAATACCCAAATAGCCATGTTATGACTTTTCACCTTTAGTGCTCGTCCAACTCTTTGACGGACGACTCCATTCGATTATGACTTTTCCAATGAACTCTCATGGGTTCAGATGCAAAGTGGTATATAGAATTACCGTGAGTATTTTTTAACGACTTCAACACCCTTGCCATGGATTTTCTCACACATTAACAATTTCCCATACACTACAAGACATGAACCAAGATTTTAAGTTCCTTTAAGCAATCCTTTTCCACTCACATTTCCGATCACATTCATGAGTGGAGATGGAGGAGATGGTTGATCAAACTCAACCTTCCTAATCAATTATTGGCTGAATGGTTCACCAAAATCATTTTTCAATAAAATCTCTCGTGATATTGTCATGGGTGGAGTCGTCACTGAAGAGAAGGTGATTAGTCGTGCTCAATACCTAGATCTCATTTATTCGCAAAAAGGCACTCTTTACAAGTTACTCCATGATTCTCCTCACCCTTTTACCATCTCTACCTCAACAACTCGAGTAGCTTCTCATGCTGTTGATGGTGTGATTGGCACCTTCCATGCTAACGCTAAATCCACGTCGAGCACTCACACCAATCCCAAATCTACTGCTTCTAATGTTAAAATTTCTCTGACTCCTACTCCTTCCACCAATAAAACTTCCGAGGTTAATTCAGTTCAATCTACCCCTGCCGGCAAAAAAAAATCTAAAAAAGGAAAGGGTAAGAACAAGGAGGATAGGAATAATAATCTGCAATCCGATAAACCCAAGACACAGTCTGTTGATGATAAGGATAAGCGTAAACCTCAATATCCTTTCTTTATCTATGGTGATGATCACTATATAAAAGATTGCCCAAGACGTGCTGAGGTCACTAAATTACTTCAAGGAACTGGAAAGCCTCCCACACCTGCCATTTTTCCACAACCTTTCCCTCATAAACAATAGGCCCAATTAGTCATTCACATCCAACCCTCTCCTTCCACCACTTCATATGTCCTTATGTGTACTGGTAATTCTACCAAGAACGACATTGCAATCACCACTCGGGCCAAAGATTATTCTCCTTCAAAGGAGAAATTTGACGATTCACCACCTTCATTGGTTCAAATTCCTCCCTCAACTTCACCTCCCAACAATCCTCTTCATATCGAATGACCAGGTCCCGATATAGTTTTCACCCTCCCCCAAAGGGCATTGTTCAGAAGTCTTCCTTTAATCCACATGCGTGTTCTGCTGAAAACTACAACATTGTAGAAGACCTTGCCCAAGCACCCTCTGCGATGTCAGCTCTCGAAGTCCTTCAAAGTTGTCCCACTCAATGGAAGGAACTGTTAAAGGCCATTGGTGGAATTGATGCCATAGATATGAATTTGATAATCTTTGACTTGGAAGACCACATTCCAAGGCTACCTCCTCAGTTAGCGTTTCAGATTCAATTTGTTGTCAAAAACAATAATATATGTAGAACCGTCATTGTTGAGGGTGCCTCGATGTGTGTTATGTTATTTACTTGTTGGAAAGCCATTGGCTCTCCTCCCCTCACCAAATCACACAATACACTTAAGGATTTCAATGGTTCTGGTTTTAAACCCTACGATGTTCTTCCTTTGTTGTCTATTACATTGGAAGGCAAATTGGTCAACGTTAAGGTCGAGGTCTTTGATGCATGTCTTGAATATAACCTCTTACTTCACCGTAGCTAGATTCATTCCATGAGTGCCTTCGTGCTGACCCTTTTCCATGTGTTACGTTTCCCACATCAAGGAAGAGTCATTACAGTTGACCAACTAGCCTTTTTCAATTCTTATTCACGTACTAGAAACATACCCTTTATCTCGAAGACACCTCCTGGGTATGAGAATGTCAGTGTGGGTCTCTTGAATGATTCTACTTTGATGGGTACCTTCCCCATACCACCACTTGATGTTCCATCTCCTTTTTTTGCCTCAATAAACATGATTTCCACCTCTGTCCATGAAACCCCCACGTCTCATGACCCATGGATAGTACCCAATCCTGGTGATTATCTTCTCTATGGAGAACAAATTCCCTTAAGTCTGGTTGAATCCGCTTATCAATCCATTTAATCGAAAACCCCTTCTACTCCATCTCTTGGTGATTCATCTCCCGTTATGTTTCACATAATATTTCCTACAGATGAGATCATCATGTCAGTTGTGTCCATGGAAGACACCCCATGGGACGATGGACATCATCGTTCCATTCTCTTCCTAGAGCAACACACCATCGAGAGTTACCAACAGATTTTGACTCCACCGACTGTTTTTTCCATTTCCTATGTTCTCGAGTCAACACATGATGTGCTTTATGAAGGGAACCTAAGTAACATTTCACTCACCGTTCCTCTTCACATATCCATTAAACTTGGAGTTGTCAAACATGTTCACATTAGAGCTGCATGTTCCGATGGTGAAGTCGTCGATTATAAAGCTATATTTCAATAATTCCGTGACGTTTTTTCTTGGAGCTACAAAGAGATGCCGGGTATTGATCCTGATATCATTGTGTATGAAATTAAGACCTACCTGGATGCTAAACCCATTCGGTAGAGACTTTGACCAGTCCACCCTCGCAAAGCCGCTATCAAGCTCAAAGTTGAAAAACTTCTTAAAGTCGGATTTATCTATCCCGTGGCTTTAACCGATTGGGTCTCTAATCTAGTTCCGGTAAATAAAAAATAAGGCATGATTTGTGTATGTGTCGATTATAGGGATATTAATAAAGCTTGTTCTAAGGACAATTACCCAACCCCCTTCGTCGACCAGATCATCGACGATTGCACTAGGAGTGAAATCTTCTCTTTAATTGATGGTTTCTCCAACTATAATTAGATTAATATTTTTCCCATGGATCAACACAAGACTGCTTTCATTTGTCCTTGGGGTATCTTTGCCTACCGGAAACTACCTTTTGGTTTAAAAAATGTTGGTGCAACTTTTCAACATGCCATGTCTTATGTTTTTCATGATATCAAGCACATTGTACAACTGTATCTTTATGATCTATCGACCCATTCCATGCACTACCAAGATCACCCGAACCATATCCAAGCCATTTTCATTCGTTGTCGTTACTATCGTATATGTTTAAACCCACACAAATGTGTTTTTTGTGTGGAGTCTGGCCAACTTTTGGGTCTTATTGTGTCACTTCATGGAATTAGGGTATACCCTTTGAAGGTTGAGGCTCTCCTTAATATACCTCCTCCTTCCACACTATGCCAGATTCAAAGTTTGCAAGGGAAGGAAATTTTTTTGCGTCGATTCATCCCAAATTATGTCAAGTTAACACAGGGTTTTACTCGACTGTTGAAGAAAGGTTACGAGTTTGTATGGGACAATACCACCAATAAATCCTTTGAAGCTTTAAAACTCACCCTAACCCGTACACCACTCCTTTTCCCACCCGATTATAGTCGAGACTATTTCCTTTATCTCGCTGCTTCGAACTCCACCATTGCCATGGTTTTAGTCCAAGAAGATGATTCGCATGACGAGCATGTAATTTATTATTTGAGTCAAAGTCTCATGACTACCGAATCCAAATACCTACATGTGGAGAAACTAGCCTTGGCAGTTGTTCAAGCTATCCAATGTCTTAATCATTATATCTTATTACGTAAGACCATTGTCATTTCCTATTGTAACCCTATGCAGCATATCCTTACGCACCAATTGCTAGGGGGAAAGTACTCCAAATGGATAGTGATTCTCTAGGAGTTCGACTTAGAGTTTGAACACACTAAGTCTAAGAAATATTTTTTATTTGTCGAATTGATATGTGACCTTCCCTTGACTAATACAACAAATGTGGCAGAGGACTCCTTACCTAATGAATCCCTTTTTCTGATGAGTTTTGATGATGTTTGGTACAGATATATTATCGTTTATCTCTAGACTCAAACTTTCCAGCCCAACCTTTATAGTACGGATCATCGTCATATACGGTATCAAGCCCATAAATACATAATTCTTGGTGACACTCTTTATTGCCATGGTGTTGACTCAATTTTCTGATGATGTCTCATCTACGATGAGGCTAAGAAAGATTTGAATGACTGGCACTCGGGAGCATGTGGTGGTCATATGTCTGGGTATGCCACTACCTAAAAGATCTTACGAGCATGGTACTTTTGGCCTTCTTTGTTTAAAGACTATATTACTGTTGTCTAGAAGTGTCATGCTTGTGAAATGTATAATAACAAGATAAGATCCCATCCCGCTCCTTTACACCCTGTAGTTTCCGTTGGTCCTTTCACAAAATGGGGCATTGACTTCATGACATGCCCTCACTCGACTGGGGGGCATGGATAAATCATCGTAGTTGTGGATTACTTCACTAAATGGGCCGAGGTGATGCCTACATTCAATAATACTGAAAAAACTTCAACCGTCTTCATATTCAATCATATCATCACTCGATTTGGAATCCCACAAGCTATCGTCACTGATCATGGTATCCATTTTTGAAATTTCATGATGTCCGAGCTTACTGAAAAGTTGGGTCTTCGGCATGAAAACTCAACCCCTATTATCCACAGGCCAATGGCCAGGTTGAAGCAATAAACAAATTTCTTATTACTATGCTTCAACGGATAATAGGAATTCACAAGACAAGTTGGCACATGATGTTGTTTTCAGCATTATGGGCCTATCGAACATCCGTGAAGTCTGCCACAAGATTTGTGCCTTTCCAATTAGTGTATGGTATCGAAGTTGTCTTGCCGATTGAATGTGAGATACCATCTTTGAAGCTAGCTGTTGAACTTCTCCCCACCACCTCTGTTGAAGAGGAACATCTATTGCACATGATGCAATTAGATGAAACCCATCATGATGCCCCCGAGTTATTGAAGCTCAAAACAAATGTGTCAAAGCCCAATATGACAAGCATGTCAAACCACGTGTTTTCTATGAAGGTGATCTAGTTATCCTCTACGAACAAGATCATGATTTACTAGGGGCCAGAAAATTTGATCCTATGTGGCGAGGCCCTTATATTGTCAAATGAGTGTTGGAGAAGGAAGCTTACGAGTTAGTGGATTACGATGGCATTCCTTTGAGTGAACCTAGAAATGGGCTTTACTTGAAGAAGTATTATTCTTATATTATCTTTGCATGAGTGTTTGTATTTTTATTGTATCATACTCTTGTGTGCTACTTTTCATGTGCTTTTTCGTTATTTGGTTTCGACCCCAACTACTTACCTTTCATTTTTCTTTGTTTCCATATGTTGGTGCCTTCGCTACCCCACATTGGCTTCGCCGATGGTGCTAGTGGTAGTACTCAAAACCTAACATCTGTTGCTTGGGAAATCTACGCACCCATAAATGAATTAATCAGTCTACATGGTGTTTTCCTCGGTCGTGCAACTAAGAATATCGTGGAGTACAATGTATTCATTGAATTGTTGATCGACATTTTATCACTTGGAATCCATCAACTTGTTGTATGACTTGATTCAAAGTTAGTGGTACTACAATTGTGTAATGTCTATGCTATCCGAATTCCTACTTTGTTAAGGGTATATTTATGAATATGCCTCTTGGAACGTCATTTTGATTACATTGAATATGACCACATTCCTAGATGTCTAAATAGATTAACATATGCATTAGCTAATTATGCGTTAGATAGAAATTTGAGACATTTATAAATGCAATCACATTTTGTATATAAAGCAAGTAAGCCAGTAGAAGCCTCATGTATATATAACGATAATTTTTTTTACAAAAAGTGTTTTTTTCTGAAGACCAAAATATCAAAATGAGAAGCACATGGATTCACTTATGAATAGTATCAAGGATGTTACTCATGATAACACACAAGTACCCATGCCACCCTATAGAGCAGTTGACTAAGAGAACCAAATACGCCTAGAATATGGCACTGATCTCATCTCAGGATCTCATCGATAGAGATATTCAGGACATCTTTTGTCAACCCCTCTAGGTTTTGCTCAATCGCCTCATAATCACCAGCATCCCATCCTGCTACCTCGGCTACTTCCCCTCGTCTCTAGATGGGGGATGTACCTAGAGGCCGGTGCAGTCCTACATTTTCATTTTCAAAAGAGCTTTTGATTAGTCATTGGATTAAAAATGTAAAAAACATTTCATATTTCAAATTTTACAAAAACATTATAAAAACAAAAAATGTTCTTTTTACCTAATTTCCCCCATTGAGAATCCTCGGGTAGAACCAAGTCTGGGTCACCTCCGAAATGAAAATTGGCACACACATAGTCATATACCATCAGTAGCTAAGGCCTCAACCAATCAAAGAAAACATCGTTTTATTTGACAATAGGGCCCGCCACATGCCGAGCCATGAGGTCAAACAATTTTTTCATTCTTGGATCCTGTGGGGCCGGTAGGCCCCACTCTACTTGTAAGTATAATTGAGGAACTCTCTCGAGGAAGAAGGACACTAAAATGGATCCGTACGCGAATTGCTTTAGGTCACCTTTTTGCACTTTGTCAGTTGTTTCTTCATACTATGAAGAACCCCGTCACTCCAGTTATATACTTAGGGCTCCATGCACTCCACTTCATACTAGAAGTAACTCTGGAGCACCATGTGAGGATATGCACTCCCCGCCATATGTGAGATTGTGAATAGCATAGTCCGTAGGGGTAAATATCAGACACCACTAATGGAAAATTTTCCCTTACGTCTCATGGCATCGGGATCACAATACTGGCGGACATACTCACTCATTGGTAAACCACCACCTCTGTCACCTATCAAGGTCACATGGGATCCACGACATGATAATCCCTTCAAAAATTAGATATCCTTGATATCTAGGGTGAGTACGTGGGCTCCCACTTGAAAAACCTACTGATCCACATCCCACATGTGGACTAAGTACTCAAGTAACCTCAGTTTGGCCCTCATGCCCTAGATCTTGAAGAACTTGAGGAGCCCTCATTGGTAGAGAGAATTAACTGTGCCCAAGTCATTCTCGACGATGTAATGATTGTCCTCATGTTCCCTCTCCCTCCACTCCAACATTTTTACAGTCGAAAACCTGCATGGGAACCATAGGGAGGAGTCAACACTATTATTTGACCTCCTTGGAAATTTTTATTGGTTAAACACACATAAATAAATTTTGAGTTTTGCCCACCACAAGTGGAGTTTTTTCGCAATACAAAAATTCCACAGGATAACCGAATGCTACCTATGGAAACCTATTGTTTTCGTAGGGCTCGATATACGCCCCCCACAATGGCTCATGCGTGCACCTACCGGCCTAAAAACTAGCTCAAAAACTATTTTTTAACTAGTGAAAAAGAAAATTAATCCATGGAAAAGACAGAGGAAAAGGAGATTACCTTTTTGGCGGAATCCGTTTGTCAAATAGTTGCTCGTATCTCTCACAATCGACAAAGGAAGTTTGAGGTAAAAAGGGGTTTTTTGGAGAAGTTTTGGGTAAAATGACAATGGAATGGTAAAACGAGTTTTCACATATATTTATTTACTTTTTAATTTTTCATTGTTATTTTATATTATTTTATTCATTTTATCTAAAACCTAATGTTCTTATGGTATTGCGAGTGTTGTAATTTTTTCGCAGATGAATGATCTTGGAACCTGAACGATGAAATACATATACTTTTCTTAATTTGTCTTTTAATGTTTTGTCACATGTACAAATACTTTTTAGGTTTTTTATAAAAAACCTCGAGCTCAGTCTTTGTTCGTTCTCGTGCTCTTAAATCAATGAGAACAAAATCGAGTATACTTTTTTCACCTTTTCATACTCGTCATGGTAACATGAAAAGCGAAACTCATGGAGTATCCTTTAAGCTCTTTTCACACTTCATAAAAATGAAAATATTTCCGAGCGACCTTGTTCTTTTCACGCTTGTAAAAGTATTTTAAGAAAACATTTGATGAGCGATAGTTTATCACTTTTTCAATCTCATTAAACTAATTTATGAAAAAGGAACTGAGAGAGTCCTCTTTAAGTGTTTTTTCAGACTCTCTAAACATGAAAAACCCTCGCGTTTTCTCTCTTTGGACTTGTTAAACAAACATCAAAAGACCCACATGGGGCCAAACCACTCCTTCTTAGGGTTTGTTAAAAATACTCTGAGAGACTCATCTGAAGGATGAGCTTACATAAAAAATCATATATTATCCTCCTCAAGCTTGCATAAAAATAAAGAGGTACTCGCTAGAAATGGTGGGGGAAAATTTGGGAAAGAAATGTGTCTCTATATTTCTGTTAGTGGTAGTAATAGTCTGTCTTGAACATGACACCCCCTTCATCATTTAATCTAGGTTGGGAAATTCATTTGTCTCTCGTTTGGCCTTCAGCAAGTTCATATCTTGAGTCATCTTTGAGTCAATGCTGCCAATACCATTGTTGTGTCGTTCATATGTTCAAGATAAGTCCAACTTTGCACAAGACTTCTATTGAGTCATCCATTGGTTGTTATCAATTCCTACCATGTCGACCTTCCCTGTGTCAGTTTCAAATCATCTTCACACTTTGATATACTTCAAATCTGTTACTTATTTCATGTCATTAATGGGGGATACATCAAGGACCTCTTGTGATTAGTCTTTTCCTGTTGACTTCAACTCATTATCCAGGAATTGGACTTAGAAATCAATTAGTACCTTAGATCCTGCATGCCTCAATCAAAGGTTTCTTTGCTTTCGACAGTGGATTCACATCATTGGTCTATGATCGAGAGATTCCATCGAGTGTTCGACTTCAGCTCATTTATTCACATTCGATGGATTGTACTAAGGTACCTTGGGAGTAATTGACATTAATGGTGATTTCCCTCACACTTGTTAACGGTTTTCATCAATGACCCGTAATCAAGTGGTTTCTACCATGTTCGACTGCAACACTTGTAATCACATGGCTAGATTCATACTTACAGACAACGGGATTGAAGACCCTGGATCTCACTATTTTGATCCAGGTTGCGATAGATTATTTATGTTTTGTATTGACACATAGATCCACTTTGTATGTATTGTGGCTATGTCTGATTTTGAGTTTTCTAGAGCATAGATCCACAGTGTATTCCTGGTGGCTATGTAGAATCTTGATGACATGGATCCATGGTGTATGATTGGTGGCCATTACTGACATTTATGATTTAAATCACTTTTAGTCTGAGCATGGGAATGCCTACCTCAAAAATGGTATAATATTGCACATATGCTTGGTTGTTTGCAAGTTCCCGATTGATGCGCTCCTTGTTTTCGACACACACACATATTATATAAAGTGTTTTGGCTGTCACGAGTTCCAGCCTCATACTTCGGGGGGAATTTTGTTACACATTATTTTGGTCACCCTGGTGATGTTTCTATAAGCATGTGTTCAGGCTCCCAAAAGGATCTTTCTCATGAGAAAAGTGACTGATTTACTCCTCTATAAAACTTGTTTTTAGAAGGATGTCCCAGGCTAGGCATAAGATACAGTTTGGAAATGTCTGATTTCCACAAGATATCCTAAAATTTGCTTATGGAGTTTCCGAAAGCTACTCTATAGACAGGGTGTGACGACGTTTGAAGAATAAGGAAAGGATGAAGTTCACAAAGGTTCTAGAAGGGAATCTTCTAGAATATGAGGTGGCATCCGTATGGTTGGGATCCTATTGGCTTCTCTGATTTGGTGGGATCATCCTAATCTCTTTAATCATCTCTCATTCTCCTATATAATAATGGATTTCTAATGGAAAAGGTTTATCAAGTAAGCAATAGAAAACAATATCAAGTAAGGAATTAATGAAGGAATAGGCTAAGAACTGTGTGAGGGATTCTATCTCAATTTATGCTTGAGGTCTTCATTGGTCCATCAAGTTATTGTGGATCCTATTCATGCAAGTTTGGAGCAAGTGTGTGTGTTGGAGCAAAGAGCCACCGAAAGGGAACCTTGCAACATCAAGGCTCTTTGGTTGTATCTTCCACTTTTATTTAATATAATATAGTGGCATGTTTCTTTCCCATAAAATCATTCTCATTTTATTACATGACTCCTTGATCACATGTATAAGTTTTCATTGAATATACTATTTCTTCTTTCACTTTGGTTGGTTTATGTTTCATTGCAGATCCAATATCACAAGAGCACCGAAGAGGAGAAGGAACAACAAAGATATAAGGAAACTATATTCAAAGGTATGTCATTCATCTCTTGTTTGATAGTAAACTCAATGATTAAAGCTTAGGGAAAGCATCATGTCCTATCTTGTTTTGTTCTAGATCCAGGTGGATATAGGGAGATCGATTTATGTATGCATTCACCGATTTATCCAATAATAGACGTGGCAAGTGCGATGTCTTGGAGGTGGAAAGAGCGACATCATGGAGGTGGAAAGAGCAACGTCTTGGATGTGGAAAGTGAGACGTCTTAGAGGTGGTGAGAGAGACGTATTGGAGGTGGCAAGAGTGATTTCTTGGAGGTGGAAAGAGAGACGTCTTGGAGGTGGCAAGAGAGACAACTTGGAGGTGGAAAGACCAACGCCTGGGAGGTGGAAAGAGAAATGTTAAGAAGTGTCATCTTTGACGTGGTTTCTATGGGAGCGACACTCTTGGAGGTGGCAAGTCTGACGTCTTGGAGGTGGCAAGAGAGACGTCTTGGAGGGGAAACAATGATGTCTTGTAGGTGGAAAGAGAGACGTATGGGATGCGTCAAGAGAGACGTTAGGAGGTATCATCTCTGACGTGGTTTCTATGGGAGCGACACTTAAAGACGTCACAATAGCGACTGTGTTGTAGGTATTTAAAAAAAAAAATACAATATCAATATTGAGAGGGACAAGTACATTAACCTTTGCTAAGATAATAGCCGTATCAATATTTAAATCTATATCATCAGTCTTAGGCAAGGTTGGTTGAAGAGGAGGAATAACTTCCAATGGTAAACGGGGTCTTGTCTAATGAGGTTTAGGATCACTAGGATATGTCTCGATTGTGTTATCACACAAATTCACAATTTTTGAGATAAATTCTGAAAGCTCAAGTGCAATCATGCATAACTTAGAGGGAAGGCCCCTGTCACCTCACCAACCCTCTTTCACTTCAAGCCAAATTTCCTCAGATTGAAGGGGGTTTCCCTCATTTAATACTACAAGGACTTAGGGAAAGGAATCTTAATGTGGAGACTGAAGTTCGAGAAAAATGTGTTTGGGTAGCTTTAGACTATTGAAGAAAGTACTTGGAGGTCTCAATATGCCCTCCTAGAAAGTATCGTCCATTCAATCGCCATCCTTTAGACTATTGAATAAATTACATGTCATCGAGTGCCAACATTTACATGTGTGGCCAAATTTTCAATTTAGAAACATGGGCTCATAATTATGATAATCTAGAGAGAGACTATTTGAATAAGGATCCTATGTATACTTCCCAGCCTGTTGGACCTCTCTAGATAGAAGAGACAACACTTGACAAAGTGATTTTCCCACCAAAGGGTGTTCTTCCTAGGTCTACACATAATCCCAATGCATGGGTTGCCCATAATTACAGTACTATGGAATATTTAACCTAGACACCATGTGCCATGTCGGTCCTCGAAGTCCTTCAATGTTTCCCAATGCAATGAAGAGCATCGTTGTCTACTATAAGAGGGGTGGACCCTTTGTATGGTTTGCATACTTAAAATTTCTTAAGAAACATGACTTGAGGGACTGCACTATAAAAAGTGTACTTCTTTCAAATGTTTTTCATAATATATCCCCCCACCCCCATCCTCACCCTCAAACAAAATTCTTTAGAAAGAGGTTGGTGCATTTATGTGGATTATTTGTATTGAATTAATATCTCAATATGATATTGTGCTTCTTTTCTAGTGGTTAAAGAATAGTTCTATGCATGCCCATTATTTATCCGAGGAAGGAAAATTCACCTTCACAATTATGAACGGTATTAAAAAGAGAAAAACAAACTCTTCGTTAAAAACAATATTATGAATGGTCATTCTCATATAATGTTTTGGTAGCTTTGTTTTTCCAACTTCTTTCCTTTGCCTTTGTTTTATAAATGATGCATATTTTACATTGAATCCCCCAACCCCACTATTTCTATGGTTTGTATACTTAGAAGTGCTTAAGAAACATGACTTGAGGGACTAAACTGTAAAAAATGTACTTCTTTCAAATGTTTTTCATAATATCTCCCCCCACCCCCATCCTCACCCTCAGGTTAGGTGCCATGTCCTAAGGGTATATTTATATTCCACCCTAGGTCAATGTTTCTTAAAATGGATTTCCTTCAACATAGGAGTCAGATTTGAGGGGTTTCTATTGCACCAAAATCCCATTTGCAAAAGAGACAATTCATACAATACTTCTAATAATTCAAATTCCTACATGTAATAATAGATGTTACTTTTTGGTGTCTTTATTTGAAGAAAATTATGAAAACCCCCCCAAAAACCAACACATTCCTGATGATGGACCACACTGGTTTGGTTCGAAACATCGGAAATGAAAAAAAAAATGCGATAATTCCGAAAGAAATATCTCATCAACACATTCAGTTACCGCATAATAGAGGTTCAAATGTCTCCTACACATCCCATATACATCTTCCTACAAGAAAATGTCAATGGTTGAAATATCAAGATTTTTGATAAGGTCAAGTTCTTATGCAAACAAGGCAAGGGACATTTCTTTTTCTAGGTAGACTTGAGATTCATAAGACAACCACATGTGAGAGAACATGACGTGGAAATTGACAAAATTTGCAATGAGGCTTTAAAAGGATTGTAAATTATTAATTTGTTCCTACTTTCCAAGTTATCCATTTCTGAAGTGAAATAAATCAAGCAATACAAAAATCCATTGAAAATCTCGCCCTCATCTCTACTTCTCCATCCTCTCATTACCTTACTAACCACACTTGTCCCATTTTTGCATAGTGATATAGGAATCTTGTTTCCATGTTAAACATGAAGTACAATTTTCCACAATGGATTGTATAACCTCTTGTCCCTAATACAATAACCATTATTTTATATTTATTGCAGTTATCTAGTGGCATAGTTGCTAATAATGTTGCATGAATGCATTCTAGTTTTTGTTTACACAAAGGAACTCAAAGTTGAATAGTGCAAGCCAACTCATGCTGGATTGCCATTTCTTTTTAAACATTGTCCTTTCTAACTATAACACATTCAAAACCTTGAGAATTTCCAATTAATAGGAGAAATTGTTTCTCTCTTAAAACCAGGGGTATCCATGTAAGAAAACAATATTTATTTTTAGAGGAGCTTCTACAATCCACTAGTTGACCAGAAATTTTTCTCACATATGGATCTAGAACACCATTGTGGATCAAAAGTGAAACAATATACAATGAATCAGTATCAAATATAAATACATGTTAACAAACCATGAAGGATTGATCTTGGGTGATATATTGGTAACGGACCACCTATTTCATCAACAATGCATATGTATTGTGCTTCTTATTGGTTTTAATGATGCTACTTGGGAGGATCATGTGAAACATGTTGACCTTGTCAACATGTTGCACATGATCCTCCCAATACTTTCTACAGATTAGTATATCATCAAAAAATACTAACACAAATTTTCGAAGGAAGGGCTTGAAAATGGAATTCATCAACCCTTGGAATGTGGAAGGTGCATTTGTAAGGCCAAAAGGCATGACCAAAAATTCATAATGGCCTTCATGAGTTCAGAATGCTGTTTTTGGGATATATTCTTCCTTCATTATGATCTTATGATACCCTGAACAAAGATCCAATTTTGTGAAATAGATTGCTCCATGTAGTTCATCTAACAATTCATCAATGACAGGAATGGGAAACTTATCTTTAATAGTGATCTTGTTGAGCTCTCTATAATATGGACACATACGCCATG
>ML793467.1:364810-387063 GCA_009831015.1 Picea engelmannii | reverse complement strand
TTATAATCATAATTAGTATCTTGTATATATAATAGTTAGTAGTTTATAGTTAGATTAGTTTAGTTAGTTTAGTTTGCTTTATTAGTTTCTAGTTTCCTTTATTTTAGTTAGTTTCTTGTATTCAGTTATAGTTTAGTTCGTTTGATTTATTTTAGTAAGATTTCTTAGCTCAGATCATTTCTCTCCGGTTTTCATAGGAGACCTTAGAGCGGCCAACGGAGCCGTTAAACTCGTCAGGGTGGTCCATTCCAAACGACTTGGGTTATTTAGACAACCCCGGACCGGTTCCACTCTCCCAGTTAACGGACGGTCAATTTCGCCCGTCAACAGTCTGCAAATTACTCAGAGGCATGAAGGGATGTTCATTTCTCAAGAAAAATATCTAAGAGAAATTCTAAAAAGGTTTCAAATGGAAGATTCTAAACCTGTGGGTACACCTATGGTAACTGGATGTAAATTAAGCAAGGATGATGATTCACCTGATGTTGATCAAAGCTCATATCGATCAATGATAGGAAGCCTGTTGTACATCACAACATCTCACCCAAACATAATGCATGTTGTAGGAATGGTAGGAAGATATCAGGCTGCACCTAAACAAAGTCATTTGCAAGTTGTCAAAAGGATATTCAGGTATTTGAAGGAAACAATGACTTATGGTCTGTGGTATCCCAGAAATCAAAATCTTTAGCTGACTGCTTATTCAGACGCAGATTGGGCAAACTGTGTTGATGAGAGAAAAAGCACTAGTGGAGGAGCATTCTTTCTGGGTGAATCCTTAGTAGCCTGGCTTAGTAAAAAGCAAGGTTCCATTTCTTTATCAACCACAAAGGCAGAGTACATTGTTGTTGCTACCTATTGCACTCAGGTATTATGGATGATTCAAACACTTGCAGATTTGGACGTAAAATACACTACACCGATCCCAATTCATTGTGATAACACTAGTGCCATCAGTGTGTCTAAAAATATTGTATTCCACTCCAAGACCAAGCATATTCCCATCAAATATCATTTTCTTAGAGAGCAGGTCACCAATCGGATTGTTCAGGTCAATTACATTCCCACTACAGAACAAATTGCAGACATCTTTACTAAACCTCTAGCAAAGACACCATTTGAATATCTCAGACAGAAGATGGGTGTCATCCCGTCTCACATCTAAGAGAATCCATCCTGTTAGGGGGAGTCTTGTATTGGTTGCATATCTGATACCTCCTAAAATTAATGCAACGGCTCAGGGGGAGCGTGTTTTCTTTTACATTGATGTCAAAGGGAGAGAAAAGAACATGGTAGTCTTTGTTGCCATCAATGCCAAGGGGGGAGATTGTTGGAAGGTTTACAGTTGGGAGTAAGCTTGTCATTGATGGAAAAAATAGTGATGGCAAATATCAGCGATGACAAAGATCATTGATGGCAAGAACAACGATGGCAAATATCAGTGATGACAAAGATCAGCGATGGCAAAGATCAGCGATGGCAAAGGTCAGCGATGGCAAAGGTCAGCGATGGCAAAGAACAACGATGGCAAAGAACAACGATGGCAAGGACAACGAAACCGTGAAGTGTCGAAATCGCAAGGTGGACAAAATTGCGAAGCGGCGAAATTGTGAAGGTGGATGAAATCGCGAAGCAGCGAAATCGCGAAAAAATCTCAGCTGTCAGATCGAGGTTTATTCTGGACCGTTGATCCATCTCCATCTCAGAGCTTCGCGACTCACAACTTGGAGAGGCAAGAAACATAACCATTGAAATCATGATAAGTGAAATCGCAATTTAATCGCAGCCGTCAGATCAAGATCAGATATGGACTGTCGAACCATTGGACAAGTCGCTGACTTGGAGTCAATGGAGCATGGTGTGGAAACTCGCGAGATGCGAGATCGAGATAAGATCTAGACCATCGGATCTATAGAGATTTCAATCATCGATCAGATGAAGTTTATAAACTCACGACATGCCTTTTGGCACAACCTATGGTCACCACCGGTGGTCACGAGAAGGGAAGGAATCAATTCAGATAAGCTTATTTTCAATGTTTCAGGGATTGCGACTTGGAGAGTCGAGATGCCTCATCTCCAGATTCAAAAAATACAAAATCGTGAAAGCGCTTTATGCATAAGTGCTTGGTCATAGTCATGGTCATATAAAAGAAGGAGCTAGCGTAGAAAATCTTCGTTTTAGAGTTTCGAAACTCGTGACATGGAGACTCAAGATGTCTCATCGCAGAATCTATGAATTGCGAAAGTGCGAAACAGGTAAATAACACAAGAACCCATTAGAGTTAATCCAATGATGCAGGTGAATCTGAGCATAATCGGAGGGCTACTTTTGCACGTCACAGTGTAACTACCAGAAACCACTGATGGTTTTTTCCAGAGGACTCGAAGACACTTCGGGGTGATTGACAGAGGAGATGAAGAGTCTCTCGGAATCTTCAAGAGGGATGAAGATGCTCGTGGAGGCGATTGACAACTGGATGAGCATTGAAGCTTGTAATTGGAACAAAGAAGGTGAGCTCGACTGTCACAGAGAAGACGAAGAGTCTCAAATGATAGAGAGGCTGAGGAATCTCAGCATAACATACAGTGATGTTGAACGAGTGGAAAAACAACCAGAGAAGCTGAAGAGTCACGATGATGATCAGATAGAGCACTCGAGTTGTGGAGGATATCGACACAGTGTGAGTATGCAAAGGGATTGTGCGCATTGCATGCACAAGGTGCACAAAATCTATAAATACACAGTACAGAGAAGAGACGTGTTGTTGTTGTTGCGGGGATTGTTGTGGATGTTGTTGAAGGTGATTCATGCATGAAAAAGGATCAGAGTGCAGCAGCTAAAAAGTACAGAAGAAGAACTGTGCAGCAAATGGACATGGCGCATAGAGAATAAAAGAAAAAGAACAGAATGGGCAGTGGATGCATGTTGGAAGACAGCGAGGAAGTCTGAGTAGCAAAATCTTGCAAAATAGTGATGAGACTGGTAAGCTGTTATTGAACACTACATCACTGTAATAGGTTTAAGTATTTCATATTCATAATCGAGGGTGGTTGGGAGGTGCTAGGGAGGACTGGTGTCCTCAGAGGTTCAAGTGGGGGCTTGAACACAGGGAGTTGGTGCTTCCTTCTAGTTGGTGCTAGAGAAACCAGGAAGTTTGTGCTTCCTTCTAGTTGGAGCTATAGAAACCAGGGAGTTGGTGCTTCCTTCTAGTGGGTGCTAGAGAAAAAAAGAGAGTTGGTGCTCTCAGCAAGTTGTATCTTGCAAAACAGAGTTTGTAGCCTCACAATGAGTTGGTGCTCAAATGTATGATAATGTAAAAAATGTAAATAATACTTTTCATATAAAGAAGAAGAGGTTTTTACCCTGTATGGGTTTCCTTGGGAAATTTTGGTCTCTGTGTTTCTCATATATGTGATTGATGTTGAATGTGCCATTTCTCATTTCTCTGCATTATTGTGATAATCATTGAGTGCCTTGTAAATATTTTAAAAGAAGCATAATTTTTTAAGCACGGTGATAACTGATTCACCCCCCCCCCTCTCAGTTGTCCAACACTTGGTTCAAGAAGATGATTTGTTTTAAGAGCATGTTATATATTACCTTAGTCGAGGCCTGTTTGGGTCAGAACTCATCTATTCTCACGTTGAGAAGCTTGCTTTGGCAGCAGTCCATGTTGTCTAGCGGTTCCATTACTACATTTTTCTTCGCAAGAACATTGTCATTTCCATTGTGAACCCTTTCCAATATGTATTAACATGACAGGTCATTGGCGGAAAGATCAGTAGATGGATTGTAATCCTCCAGGAGTTTGACTTGGATTTTGTTTCCGCAGAATCCAAAAAGTAATTAGTCTTCACCGAACTTATTTCATAACTTCTAGTCGAGTCTAGTGATATCACGCCCAAAGAATCGCCTATCAAGGGAGATATTTTTCTATTCACATCTTCATACCCATGGTATGGAGATATACTAGTCTATCTCCAGAATTTGAAGTGCCCCACTTCTGCGTTCGGTGACGAGTGTCGACAAATTCTCCATCAGGCACGAAACTATATTATACTCGATGACACTTTGTATCGTCGAGGCATGGATTTCATTCTTCATCGGTGCATTATCCATGAAGAAGCAGATCTCATTTTGAATGAATATCAGACTGGAGCATGTGGAAATCATTTGTATGGGTTGGAAACAACCCAAAAGATTCTACATGTTGATTACTTCTGGTCCTCATTAATCAAGGATTGTGTTGAGGCGGTCAAGAAGTGCCACCCGTGCTAGATCTTTTGTCAGAAGATGCGGGCACATCCTGCTCCCATGTTTCCTGTCATTTTTGTTGGTCCTTTCACCAAGTGGGGGATTGATTTCACTACATGTCACCTGACCTCAGCCAAGGGGCATCGATATATCATCGTAGCAGTAGACTACTTCAAGAAGTGGGTCGAGGCTATGCCAATGTTAAATAAGGATGGCAAAACATCGACTCTTTTCATTTTTAATCAGATAGTAGCAAGGTTCGGCATCCCGAAGAAGATTTTCACTCACCATGGCAGTCACTTCCAAAAAAACATTATGACTGAGTTAACGTCAAAGATCGAGTTTAGGAAAGAATATTCGTCACCTTATTACCCACAAGAGAATGATCAGGTTGAAGATGTGAATAAGTCTCTCAAGACTATTCTTCAGTAGATGATCAATTCTACCAAGTCAAATTGACATTTGATGTTTTACTTGGCGTTGTGGGCCTACCAAACATCTGTGAAGAATGCCACCAGTTTTTCATCTTTCAACTCATATACGATCTAGAAGCATTCTTACCTATTGAGTGTCATATTCCTTCTTTAAATTTGGCAGTGGAATTATTGTCGGACACTTCACCTCTTCAAGAACGCCTACTATATCTCGAGCAACATCGTGATGTAGCCTCAACCAATGAGGCTCATAAGCAACGGGTCAAGTGTCAGTACAATCGGTCTATTCATCCTCAAATTTTCTCTTAAGACAATCTTGTCCTGGTCTATGATCATGATCCAGATGGATCTCAGTGGCCATCCACCTTTTTCACTGAATCACCATATTGAGCCTGTGGTTTTGATAAACCATGATATTCACCTTTTTGATGGGGAATGGAATGTAATGTAATCTTCATTTGTTAATTACAGACATCATGTAATGATTTCCTAGTGGTTTTATGTACATGCCTACAACATAACGTTAATGCATTGGATCCCATTAGAACTCCACAGTTAAGCACACTCAGGCTAGAGTAGTACTGGGATGGGTGACCACCCGAGAAGTCCTAGTATTTTATATGCCTATGGAATTTTATAAACTTAGTCCAATTTATCCCACATGCATCATGGGAATTGTTCTCCTCTCACTCTCTCAAATATAATTGAGGTGAAGGAGGCCCTTTAAGAATGCAATGGAGTGTGATGTAGATCTTCTTGTGAATGAAGTGTAGCCAACATATCTTTCTTTCTAGAGATAAGTTACCCCATTTTTCCAGTTTGTGTTCTACAATGTTTTTCTATCTTATTTAGTAATAGAAGTTGGGCTTCACTGTATTTATTTGCTCTCTTCTATGTTTTTGTGTATTTCATTGTTATATCTTGGTTACATTTCTTCCTTCATTTCGTTCTCAAAATAATCCAGATTAGTGGTATCAGAGCAATCTTCTCCTTTTCATTTCTCAGAACAAGTCCCCGATGAGGTCAAGGTATAGATATTTGGGTCTCGAGCAAGTTTCGCTTGAGGAAAATAACTCTTGATAGCCCAAGCAAACTCCTATGGAGGAAGAAAAGAGAGATGAAAAAGTAGGAGATCCTTTCAGGACAATGCTTGAGGAAGCCCTTATGCGACAAAGGAATGAGATGATGGACAAATTCGCTTAGATCCTTCGAAGACTACTGATGGTGACAACTAAGGCACCTTCAATAAGAAACCATTTCGCAAGTGAGACACCCTTCAAGGTACAAGTCGATTTTGATATCCCCTTATTTGAAGGCCAGATAGATGAATATGCTCTAGAAAAATGGTTGAATCTACTAGAAGGTTATTACTCTGTCCAAAAAATTTCTGACTGTGAAAACATCACCTTCGCGCTCCTTAAATACCTTCCCCATGTCATAGCTTGGTTGGAAGGTTAGTGGGAGAGGTACGTCGCAGATGAATCTACACTATTTGGGAGAGAACCCACTTGGGAAACCTTTGTAGATGTCCTAAAGGAGGAGTTATACCCTGTCGAAAACTATGATGACCAATACATGATATGGACAACTCTGCATCAGAAAAGAGACCAGATAGTGCCAGATTACACCAACATATTTCATACCTTGTGCTCAAATATGGGTATCAAATACTTTGAGCGACACCTGGTTTTGAAGTATTGCAATGGTCTACATAGGTACATCCAAACAAATATGGATTTCTTGGAAATCTCCTCACTGTGAGTTGCTTATCAATATGTAGTCAAAATTGAGCAGAAATTCAAGGAACAAATTAAGTGGGAGAATCATGGATAGAGAAAGGAATTCCAACCTCAAGAGAGACAGTCCCATATGCAGGGAAAGAAGGGTAACATGAAGTATAATAAAGACACCAAAAAGTGGTGTGAGTTCCACAACATCCCTTGGCACAACACTAATGAATGTCGCTCAATACAGTCATTGGTGGTCGAGCTCAAAGACAAAGATCTGAACCTCAACTTGGACCCTGATTTAGAAAATAATAAAAGGAGACAGGTCATTGATGCAGAACCCACTGCTACTATCACAACTCAAAAATCCAACCAAAAGTGGATCTTGAGAGGGAGTGACTCTTTCATTAAAAAATGTGGGTGAAGGGGACCCCACTACATTTTATTGTTGATAGTGGAAGCCAAAAGAACATCATCTCAACAGAGTTTGTCAAGTAGTTTGATTTGCCAACAAGACCACACCCAAAACCATACAACATTGGTTAGCTTCTCTAGGGTCAAGATCTTCATGTCAGCCAGCAGTGTCGCTTGTCGTACATCATCAAGCCCTTCAAGGATGAGGTATTGTGTGATTTTTCCCCACTGGAAGTTTCTGCTGTTCTATTAGGCCAACCATAAATGTGGAGGCATCATTCCATTTATGAGTCTCGACCTCATAGCATCATTGTTACTCTAGGGGGTCAGCTATACCGGATACCAAAGGTAGTTCTGACTATTGTCCCACCAAAACATTGCCAAAAATTAATCTCTCATACTACAAAGTTTAGGCTCTTCACAATCCGATCAGAAGGTGAACAAAAGGAAACTACAACCACTACAGCCTCAGCCCAAGAAGTTTCTATCCAACAGAAGCAGATCGACAAGATTGTAGAAGAGTACCAAGATGTTCTTTCTGCATCTACGGGAGTGCCTCCACACTGCCCAGTCAAGCAAGTTTATAACATAACCCTTCATAATCTTATTTCTGCATCTTCACTGACATAGTCCTCCCACACTCAGGTAGATCATGTAGCTAGATTGGTTGAACGGATTCAACCCCTCCAGCAATAGGTTCATGACAACCTTCAACAACCTAAGAAGGACAACTTCTTCAACAAGGCAAGCAACACACCAAGCTTCGTATTTAGCGGAAGTATCCCTGTCTCCCAAGGGAAATTGATGCATTGGGGAACATTTCTTCCTAAGCGGGGAGGAATGATCCAAATGGATCTTGGTGTCCATCCACCTTTTTCACTGAATCACCATCTTGAGCTTGTGGTTTTGATAAACCATGATATTCACCCTTTTGATGGGGAATGGAATGCAATTTCATCTTCATTTGTTAATTACATACATCATGTAATGATTTCTTAGTTGTTTTATGTACATGCCTACATCATAGCATTAATGCATCGGATCCCATTAGAACTCCATAGTTAAGCATGCTTAGGCTAGAGTAGTACTAGGATGGGTGACTGCCCAAGAAGTCCTAGTATTTTACATTCCTATGGCATTTTATAAACTTAGTCCAATTTATCCCACATGCATCATGGGAATTGTTCTCCTCTCACTCTCTCATATATAATTTAGGTGAAGGAGGCCCTTTAAGCATGCAATGGAGTGTGATGTAAAGATTCTTGTGAATGAAGCGTAGCCAACATCTCTTTCTTTTTAGAGATAAGCTACCCCATTTTTCCAGTTTGTGTTCTACAATGTTTTTCTATCTTATTCAGTAATAGAAGTTGGGTTTCACTGTATTTTTGTGTTCTCTTCTATGTTTTTGTGTATTTCATTGTTATATCTCGGTTATATTTCTTCCTTTATGTCGTCTCAAAATAATCTGGATCATATCAAGACAAAGATCCCCTGGGGACACACAAGTTTAAACCCATGTGGTTCAAACCGTTCATTGTGCAAGAGGTCTTGAAGAAGGGAACTTACCATCTAGTTGATTTTGAAGGAAATGCCTTGGCAGAGCCTAGAAATTGGCTCTACCTAAAGAAGTATTACTCTTAGGTCAGTCACCTGGGTGACATCTTGTACATATGTATAGCTTCTTATACAGTTTTTTTTTGTCTTTTTTGTTTTGTGGACATGTAGTTATTTATGTCTTATTTTTCGCTGTGGAAAATGTCAAGTGAATCAGAGGTGTTTTTTGGGTTTGCGGACGATGCTAGCCGACACACTTGGAGGCTTTCCTCTGTAGCCAACACATTGAGGCCAGTTGCTATCTTCCAGAGGTATTTGTCTAGGCGACGCTACAAACAATGTTGTCGAATACAGTGCGATGATAAAATTTCTTTGTGACTCTTTGTCGTATGGAATTTCTCACCTCCGGGTCTACCTAGATGTTCAGTTGGTTGTGTCTCGGTTAAATGGAGTTTACCATGTTTATGATCCCACTTTGCACCGACGTTTCCTTAGGGTACGTCTCTTAGAATGTTATTTTGATTACATTAAGTATATCCATGTTCCTAATATATTTAATCATATGAAATATACTCTAGTTAATCAAATATTAGATTGGAATGTAATCCATAAGACAAAAAATATGTATATGTATATATATATATATATATTAAAAAGTGTCATGAGTACATAGGTGGGCATGAAGGCCTCAAAAATAGTGTTCAATATACATCGCTGGGATTATACCCTCAAAAAATACATGTACAGAAGGTGCCCTTGGCATATCAAAAGTCTAGCCTATATAATCATAGGGCTTATTGGCCCTACCATAATTCACAATGGTGTTGGGTAAACGTCGGAATAGCTGGACCCACGTCTGTGGCACCCCTACTATGTGAGTCTGCATAGAGGGAAAGAGATCCTCAATGTCAACAATGGGTACTGTGCAGGTGAGCACAATGAGGTTGTGCTCCACTCGTCTCAAAACTCTCTCAGCCTATCTGGCTGGAGGTCCCCCTGCAACTGCTAGTCCGCCAGTTGTTGCTTGACCTGCCTCTAGCTGAGGACATCATTCAGTCCTCATGAAGTCTGCTAGGCACACTAGTCCCACATCTATACATAGAAAATACACAAGAGTCAGTACTTTGTACACATATAAAAATGATATATATATATATATATATATAAAGAATTAAAAATTAAATAACTTTAAGAGAATGTTACCTATATCTCCTCACTCCTCTATGGGTGGCATGGGCATGTCTAGATATATAGAAAAGTTGATCTCGACGTAAGGGTAGTCCTTGATCACCAGAATCTGTTGTGCACACCAGTCGAAGAACTTGTCATCAAAGGCCTCTATGGTCCTCCCTCCCCCCTGTTGTGGAAGAAATGCTTCTCATCTGCATACCATTGTGAAGGAGGCCAGATGCTCCCATACCGTCTCTCTGGGACTCATACTGAGAACCCTCTTGAAGAAGAAGGAACATAATATCATACCGAACCCAAAGTTCTTGTTTGTACGTTGACAACACTCTATCAGTTCTCTCTTCATGCACATAAGCATGGTCGTGCTCCAGTCAAAAATATGTGCCTCCTGACATTGAATGGCACAGTGCATGTGTTCCCTGGAGGCTTGATGTAGGGATTCAAATCTAGTAATCTTCCCAATCAATAACAAGATCAATCACAGATTCAAACTAGTGATCTTGTGGATCGACACCTGAGAACCTAACTTCTCAGTGCTAACCTCACAATACATCTAGATATAATTCTCGATGTTGAAAGGCCCAGGGGGAAATGTCCTCTGATTGACTGGCTCCCCTCTCCTCGAGAGGCCAGTCAGGAAGTAAATGTACTCCGTCATATGGGTCATCAACTAATGCTCTAGCATGAATGCCTCTGCATCCATATGCCAATAATCAATGAGAGCGATGAGTAATCTGGGTTGTACCCTCATAAAAGGACACTAGAATAACTTCCATATCCCACATTGTTTCAGTGTGGTGATGGTTGTAGGGTCCTCTTCGACCAAAATTTCGATGTCCTCGTGCTCCCTTTCCCTCCAACGAACATACATCCTATTCCATGGAAAAATGGAGGAAGTTAGCTCTTGAATTTTTATTTTTTCCAATCTTGCAAAGGTGTACATAGGCTGTATTGGGCACAATCACATATGTACATAGGCATGTTTTTTTATGCCCGAGTACATACTCGGGTTGTCCTTGGACAACCTACATACACACATGGCCACTCTTTTTAGGAAAGTGCGCCCCCTCAAAAACAAAAATAAATGAAAAAATGAAGTATAGAAATGCAAGAGGGATGGTTTTGTACATACTTGGTCCAAGTAGAAGTTTGTTTCGTCCACTGAAGCACCCATAATCAACTTTTCTATCAAAGGGGTTTTTTCTCCTTTTGGTTAATTTTCAAATTGCAATGGTGAAAATGAGCTTCTAGCTTCTATTTATAGACTTTTTTGGCCTTTTTTGCCTCTTTTTGACCCCCTTTGTCATTTTTCCTAACTTGATAATCACTTGATTCTGTTTCCAATTTTCTTATTGGACGTTGCAATACTCTTTTCCTTTTGGTTCAGTAACTTTTTTGGGGATGGGTCACTTTTTACTATCCTTTGGTAAAAGTCGTTTTTTCCAACGTTTTGCATATAAGTTAGGATTTCATCTCCACTTTCTGCATCTTGTTGTATTTTTTACTTTTCCATAGGATCAACCCCACCGAAGTGTGACACGGAGCCTTCATTGCTACTCTAGAACTGTCATAATTAGGTGGTAGATCCTACCTATACATGGATGGTAGGTAGATCCTTGTTGCATTTTGGCATCTGTGTTGTCTGTGATGACTATAGGCTTGGGAGTCCTTGTTAGTCCTATCATGATTACAATATGAAGCCTCATTCATTTGATGCACCATCATTCTTGGCCTTACCCTTGGGACTCCCAAATGAGCATGCTTTTTTGTCTTTCAAGCTTGCTTTAAAATTTGAAAGCAACATCCGACGAGACTTTATTTATTAGTTTCAATCTTGTATGGATTAACTAACGAAAGTATCCCCCTGGAGTATTCTTTAATCCCTTTTTAGACTCTCTAAACATGAAAATATTGCCGAGGGATCTTTTTTCCCTTCACGCTCACCAAAATCAAATTTGAAGGCACATCTATCTGATGGTAATTTACCCCTTTTTCGGTCCGGATGGTTAATTTCAGAAATAAAGGTATGCTCTAGGAACTTCGGTTTTCTAGAAGAGTATTCTCAGGCGTAAGTTTAACTCTTTTTTGGCCCGAGGGACTAAATCTTCAAAAACTAAACATTCTCCTTGGTTTTGGTTTATCACCTTTTTCGAGCCTTGGAGATTACTTATGAAAAATGAACCCCCATAGAGTCCATATTTAAGCTCTTTTCAGACTCCCTAAAATTGAAAATATCATCGAGTGACCTTGTTCCTTCACACTCATTAAATTGGTCCAGAAGAACATCTACTGGCATGAGTTTAACCTTTTTTCCATCTTGTAGATTATAGAGGAAAAAGGTATGCCTTAGGGGATTCGTCTCGTCGGGAGAGTTCTCGTTAGTAACTTTTATACTTTTTCAGGCTAAAGAGACTAAACTCGGAAAAAGGTTGTGAGTCTACAATTAAGCTCTTTTCAGACTCCTTAAAATTGAAAAGATTGTTGAGTGATATTATCTTTGTCACACTCATTAAAATGGTTTTGAATAGACGTCTTTTCGGCGCAAGTTTAACCCTTTTTCGAACCAACTATAATATCTCCAAAAAAGGTAATCCTTGGAGTCTTCTTTTACATTTTTTCAAACTCTCTAAACATGGAAAAACTACTAAGCTTACTTTCTATGGGATCGTAAAAATTACATGGAAGGGGTCTCATTGTGTCTTGCTTAATCACATTTACATCTTTGCATCTTTGGCCTAATGCCAACTACATGTTGCTCTCAACTGAACCTTTGAAGCATGCCTTATATGCAATCCTTGTAGCACTTCTTGCCTCTGTGACCTGACACCTTGACCCATGGAGGAATTTTCCCCTAATGTCATTTTCCTTCACATGTCTCCTTTCTCTGAGAATTAGTATGTTCCTTGCGCTTGGAACTAGTATTCTTTCTTGCGGCACTCATTCCTCCTTTGTAACGTAGCATTCTTTTATTCCTTTTCAAGCTCTTAAAAAATTGAAAAGGACAAAAAATCAAATATTCCAAAAATAGGGGACGAGAAATATGTACTCTTTTTTCAGTAGCACAGAGAGTCGCCCTTGGACAAAGCACATCCTTCTGTTTGTTCATCAAGCATTGGGATCTAGTATGACCTTAGGAGGTTGTTCTCTCTACATAGAGATGTGTCCTCCTCCATTTGGTTACTCTTCCAAACACATTGATAGTTTGCATTGCCTCTTGCATCGTGAACTTATGTCAATGTCATGCTACCTGAGTCTGATCATCTTTCGTTCTTTTATACAAGGGAAGTTTCACTCAACCTGAATCATCCTTTCTACAATTTTTCTCTTGAATTTCATGAGTTGACCATCTCGAGAGTCTAATCAAGTCTAGATTCAAAATCGACGAAGTTCTCTGCCTGATCATCGATATCCTTATGTATTTTCCCGATGAGTCGTCGAAGACCTTAGGGTAGTGACTTATACACTCCCATTTTAATCCTACCTGAGTTTTGAAGATCTTGAAGTTGTTGCTCGAGCTATGAAGGCCTCATCTCTAGCCACAGGCATCACTAGATTCTCGAAGATGAATACTATACTTTTATATATTCGACTGATTTTGATATGTAGATCCGCTATGGATTTCTCGTGACTACACTTTATATAATTATATTACATGGGTCTACAATGTATTTGATTGGAAACCATGATTTAGTTCATCCCAAATATGGGTATGCCCGCCTCAAAGAGACAATTTTTCTTTTGCATATGGCACCTCCTGAACTCTGGTCGCGGGATCACTCGATTTCGTACATGTGTGAATATATTGTAATGTATTTTGGCCATCATTTTCTCTTCTAACCTCACACATTAGGGCACATCTTTTATAGCCCTGAAATTCCCTACTCATGCCTACTTGGCCTTGGCCCTCTTACTTGCATATTTTGCCAAAGTACTGCTGAGAAGCTCTTCTTAAAAAACTATTTTTAAGAATATGTGCACGCCCTGCACCATTACATCCCATGTACATACGCTTGTTGCACCACTACAACTAGCGTACATACGCTTGCTGCAGCATTACAACCCGCGTATGCTTGCAAAAGTTGCAAGGAATTCGTTGAAATTCACGGGCTATTGGAAGTTTCCTAACTAATACACCTGATATATCCCATCACCCAACCAAATAACCATCATTTTTTCATATAAAAGGAGGTGTTGGGGTCTCATTTCATATCCAAGCATAAGAACAGTGAAACTCTACCCAATTTCACTTCCCCTCCTTGCCCAAGATTTTGCTGCCTTTGAGAGATATTGCCTTAGCATTCCCTCATCAACCCCTTCTTCCTCCATTCAACCCATTCCCTTCCATTGAGGCGATCAGAAGGTTGAGAGAAGAAGTCCATTCAAGGTGCACTTGGAGCATGGTAAAGAGGAGCCTGGACTAGGTTCGCGGAATGGTGGCTGACATAGGTTGTAAGTTGTAATCTTTGTATGATGAATAAAAGAATCACATTTTCCTGTCCCAAATGATGATTTCTTGAGTATTTTCATTGATTTGTACTTACCATTTAATAACTAACCCTAAATCATGAATAGAATAGCACGTTTATAGTCCTTTTTTTCCTATCTCTGGATGAAGGTCAGCCTTGGGAGGAGACGTGCAGTCAGTGGAACTACCAATCTTGAGGAGATCATCACCAGACGTGGGATCAAAGGTATAATTACCTAATCTCTTCTCTTATTTTCTTTCTTTACATTAGTTTTGGTATGTTTGGGCTAGATTATAATTGATTAAATTTTAGACGGTTATTCGCTTTGTCTACATCTTGAACCCTGGTGTAGTTAAAGGGGGGTTGTCCTACTAGCAGTTTACATTCCACAAGAATTATACCTTATAAGATTGAAAACACTTCGTATGAAGTGTGGGAACACTTCTTGCACTTCTCATTGAATTTATAACTTAGAGAGTTATTAACCTATAAAAAACTTGCATAGGATCTGTGCACCCTCGTACTACCTCTCATGAGATTGACAAACCCTTTTTCTAGGAGACCCAAAACAAATGGAAGTATAGACATGCATACATGAAATTGTGCCCATGGTCAACGAAATCATAGTTTATTTTCTTTAAATTGAACCACTACAAGGGCTCAAGCATGTATGTGTAAAAATCATGTTCAAACCATATAGTTCCTAACTTGCTTAAATGCACAATCAAGCAAAATAAAGGAACACAGTCTAATCATCAAACAAGCATGCACATCCCTGAAACGTTCATAGAATATCCAACCTTAATTTAAAATTATAGTGCAATTTCATAGGGTGTGAGAATATTTATCTATTATAAGTGGCATCCATCCAACTGATTGTGGGTGTTCTCCTTTACACCCAACTATAGGCTCAGAGGCATTCATTCTTAGTGCTCTAGCCACCCCCATGCCAAGCCATGATATCGCTAGGTAACTTTTGCAATTTCTCAGATATCCTTTCTCTGACACATCCTCTGTGAGGTTTATCAGATGCTCCCTCATCATGAAGCTCGCGACCTTCTGCTCAGATCATTTTTCTTGCAAACTCTTAAAGATTATTTCTCTTGCTCTCTCTAGTAACCAAAACTGCTTAATATTTTAGTTCTTCTTCTGAGCTTGAGAGCCTCATGCACTCTCTCTTTTTTTTGAATGGTCTCTCCTCCATTCTCTTGTATTCCCTCTCATTTTTCCTTGGGGAGGTTATGGACTTGTCATGTTCCTTCCGTTAGAAGGAACTTGGTTCAATATGGGCCTACAGAAAACTATGTTCTGTGGTACTTCGGGCTGACATTTTTCTGCCTCCTCAGCCAAACCCTCCATGCTTCCATTCATTGGGGGTAGTTGGTTGTTCAAACACCAATCATTTTCTCATTAGATGATTTTTCCTATGGATCGGGATGAGGCTTATTATTTCAACAAAGAGAATTTGGGGTCATTTTGACATAATGAACACTCTCTACAGTTTCCTCACTCTTTCCTCTAGTGATATCATGGCCAGTACTTCAAGGATTTACCCCCACAGTCAGTTATTGGCAATATAAACAACAATACATTTACATTGTTCACATGTCATAGAATGGTGATCATAATTAATGATTAATTACAAGCTGGGGGAAACATGGGTGTTACAATCCCCTCCCCCTTAAAAAGGAACATTGTCCTCGATGTTCTTTCTCAGTAACACATGTCATGCCTTTTTCGTTCAAATACTTCAAAAATATTAATCCTCTTTCTTGGTCAGGTCCTTTCTAGATGCTTGGTCTTCATCACATGCCTTCAATAATTATGGACAACAAGCATATTAATCACAATTTCACGTGAAAATATCTTACTGTTGTGCAAAATTCAAGAGGAAATATTTCATAATCTAGCATAATACTTATCTGTGTAGTTCATGGATTTGCATCCATATAGTTATCTTGTTATGTTAGCTCACTTTTTTTCCTTGACATGCCCATTGTGTGCATGATCCTAATCAATAGTTTATAAGAATTATCAAAGACTCCTCTTCCCTGTGGTCACTCACCTTCCAGGCCTAGGCTCAGGCATTCCCTTCTCTACTATACATTCCCTTGAGAGATCCATCTTTCCTTGCCAAGGCTTTCTCACACATGAATATTTATAAATACTTCATTGAGTCTTACAGTCGAGGTGCCCCTCATAATTTATCTGCTGAGGCATCCCTCTAGCTTGTGTTACCACAACACAACATATTTTAGGGTGATCGTGGCTTACCATAGGGTTCTCATGTCTCAACAATAGCCTTTTCATGCTTTCCAGCTGACAACCTTCCTCTGTCCTCCCTAGACAGATATTTTTTGTCTCACATGTATCATCGGTATACATAAATTATGAGATATTACCATCAATTTCAAATTCAGAATTTTACTGTAAATCTATCATCCACAAATTTCGAAATTCCACATTTATTTTCAGATTTGTTCCGCACAGGAACCACATTCATAAGTATGGGAATTTCCTTCCCATAGAAGTTTAGATCAACATGCAATCGGTCTTTTTTATGGGCTTTCAACACTGCCATATCCAAGACTTTTTTCTTCCTGCAATTTCAACATTCCTTAACCAAACAAATTTTTAGTTTTCATGCACATTATATTTTCAAAAATATGCATACTAACAGTCCAAGTCATTTTCATATATTCAAGGGTACCAAGCAAAAGGAAATATCATTATTTATGTATGCATCCTTTCAAAATACCAATTTGTCCAAATGCAACTCAAATATCAGTTGACTTTAATTAGTATGCCAATATTCATGGCCACGTCCATACATAATGTACCCTTACATTGGGTTCAAGTTTGCTATACTTATGACAAGAAACTTGCCGTGGTGTGTTGGAGATCATCCAACCTCTTCACCATATGGCCTATCCATTATCATTCACTCTTACATAAGGACTATGCTTCCTTCTACAAGATGATCATGATCCCAAATCAACACATATGAAACTAAAAGTTTCTCTTGAATGCACCTAAGCATTCTTCCTTCATTATTAACCAGGGTTCCAATACTCATGGCCACCCAAATTTTATTTTCTTTAACACCTCTACAATTCAAGTAGAGTATTGGAAGGTCATCCTTCCTTAATGGGCATTACATTGTCTTCCCTCTTATGAAAACATGCATTTCGTTAATGCATTACATGCAATGTGCTAACTATGAGCACCTTTATTCCCAATCTCCCTAGATTGGTCATTGTGCTCATGGTACTCCTTACTCATGCATTTTCTTGCAAGGGTTATAACTCATCCTTGAATGGCATAGACTTCCTCTCTCTATTAGTCAGATTCTTCTTTCCTGAATATTACCCTACTTGGGTAGCAATGGCATACAACAACCACTCAAAATTATTTGAATATCATTGAGATAATTAAATATTTTCAGAAGGGGTTCCTACCAAATCCTTTCATACCGTATTCCATGCAGGAATGAACATTTTTATACCTGGTCTGGCTGCTAGCACCCTTTTTCTGATTTTTACCTCATCAATAGTGCTCCATGGGCTCCCAAAGTCCCTTAAACAATATTTTAACAACAACCTTCTCATAGTCATCCTCTGCTTGAGGTTGTCCATCATTGGAAACTGTCTTTCTCAACAAATCCAATTTATTTCTACACATGACATACATCACTAATACATTATTCGTCATGTAAAAATAAAAATGCATGTATCATAGCATTCTAGTCAATAAAACATTTTTGGATATGTCCTAACATATATTCATGCAATTCATCACATTATCCTTAATGTTTTTCATGAGTGCAACACCAACAATTCTCAAATTGTTCTTTAGTCATACAGCCATCATCACTATGGTGCCAAAACATTTACTTTCATCAACACACCAGATTCTCATCCGAGGGAAAACATAATATACAACAAGAAAAGAGTCAAGGGCTCTTCCCCTTTTCCAACTCCTTCTACACAGCCTGGGAATTTCAGTCCAGCTAAGTTATTCCAAGGCCTCATCGCCTTTACTTAACACAGGATAACCAATCCTATTCATGTAAACATACTCATAGGTTTATTTTCATTTTACCAGTTGTATTTGTGTTCACAATTGTTCTTTTAAGGCTTACAACTCTGTTAAACAATTCAGAGTTTTTAAAGTGAGAAAAATATTCCCCCTTTTTCTCCTTCTTTGCTTGTGCAATCTACTCCTTGTTGGGATCTTCCTTCTCTTTTCCTTGAGCAGTATTGGTTAGGCTCACCCTAACCTATTAGATACATCAACATGTTCCAATAGAAAAAAAATTGTTCATAGTTAATTATGAACCTATGCACTCTTCACATTACCATTTAGTTATTAGAATAATCAATATTCATTTGTTAGTTCTCCACTCATACATTTTGTTTTAGAATGTAATCCAGGATATATATATATATATATNATACTTGCAACCCATTGCCCAATCTTCAACAGTCATTAAGGTTGTGACTATGTTCTTCTGATAGAGTCTTTACACAATTCCTCCATAGGGAACTCCTTCATCATGCAACTTCCTTATTGCATATCCATCACTATCTATGATGGTCTCAGCCTTGAGTCAACTTCAACTTTACCCTTTCATTTATTTACCAAATATTTCATAAGGAATATGAACTTGCGTTATGAATTACATATGCACATCATCCCAATGTGATTTTATGTATAATGCTCCTCTCTGTATGCTTCAACATACTATGTGTCTACTATAGGCACTACTATAGTTTCTTTTCTGTATCGATTGAAAAATATTTAGTTCATGATTGTTCACAATCATGTACATGTGGTCCTCAAAGTCGTATTCATGTTTTCTTTTATCATGACAACAGAGTGTCCTTGCTCATTTACTCTTTCATCTATTTATACTATATTTTCCCAAGGGAATGGAAAACATTCCACCTCAATATATTATTCAAAACAAAACTTTCATGACTCTTTAGAATAGATTCAACCATGCATCCATGGTATTCATTCAATCTTGGCAAGTGAAATTATTTCCTTACATATCACTCATACATCATACATGTGCATCTTTTTCATGTTTAACATCATTCACACACACACACACACACACACACACATTTGTTCTTAATATCACTCTCCATATCAAGCAACCTCACAATGCATTAAATTCATGCACTCAAGCATATACAAACATAGCTAAACATTAATCATGCAATCTCATTTCTTTCACCCTTTCCATGTCCTTCATGTACATATCAAACTTCAATATCCTTATCCCAAGGATATTACTGCCATTCTCATGACAAGTTCCATAGAGATACTCAACACTGATCTTCCCTCTCATTTGGGAGCTTACAATCATTCACATGATATCCACATGGCTAGTTTAACAGACATAGTCATAACTATGTCCCTCTTTCCATATGACAACAACCAACAAGAAATTATTCTTGCCTCTGGTATTATAAAATGACTCAATAGCCCAGAAATATTATTTGGGAAACTCCAGCAGTTCCCAAGGAAACAAGACAACTTGTCAAGCTTCTCTTTCATGCCTCAAACCATTTTTGGTTAACATACGTTTTTATGAAGGGAATCCTTTTCTAGATTCCCTCTCACTACTACTTGAACATACCAAGCCATACCTTATATGGATACCATCCACTTCTGGATGTCATCCTAACCCATTGGTCATCTAGAAGTACCCCAACACTTCCTTTACCAAATTCAGGATCAACATTTCATTAATACTCTACCTTATCCTCATAAGACACTGTGTACTCAACATCATCAACACTTTACTTATGTTGCCATAGTCAGATCATCACTAACCATATGATCTATGACATCACCATATTTTATATTCAATGATAGACTATAATAAGTATATATGCATGTCATATGCATGCTCTATCTTTGTGATATGCATTTAAGCATATCTTCATGCACCAAGCATTATACCCATGTTCACAGTGCAGACAAGTTCCACTTACTTACCTATTTCATTTTCATGCATAGACCTACCCTTAGTTAATACGAATTTACACTGCTTTAGCACAACCACGAGATTTTAATTTTCTCATGTCATTCCACTTCTTCCATGATATTCATTCTCAACCCACGTAACTTATTTTATTTTACAAGGAGGGATTACCCCAGTAAGAATTTTTTTAGTTATGACAGACCAAGTAGGTTGATCTCACCTACTTCCATAAGGACTCTAGACATGGAGGATTGTAATCCCAATGAAAAATCCTTCATTTAATCAATACTTTTAATTAATAGAGGCTTCATAAGCCCACTTTTGTAGGATTGGATATCATTTCCCCAAAAGAAATGATAGGTTCTTCTGCCATAGTCTATCATGATTCAATCTCGTTGGGTAAAATCCCAATTGAATTTTAATCTACATCCTTCTCATCAAGGAACTTATACAGATAATTTTCGAGCGACAGTAATGTTGGAGTTACTTCACACACACCTAGGATTTATTTTTCCTAAGGTTTTTCCTATGTTTATTAGTCTTTATCCAGTCTCCTAAAGTTTAGGGAGAATATTCTTTTCAATTTTCACTTCAGTTTGACTAGTTAAGTTGAGTCTAGATGCTACATTGGTTTTGTCACCATGCAACATTGGGATCATTACCAACTAATGCGCATTGTCCTTGGGATCACCACTAGAATAGTGCATTACCCATGATTCCCTGATCCCCTCCTCACTTCACTTTGTTTCAGTTAGTTAATTGAAGACTGGTAGACTAGTTAACTCAGCTAGGTGGCAGTTCACTTCTGTAACTGCCCGAGAGACTAGACTAGGTGGCAGTTCACTCCCGTAACTGTTAGTGTGTGTCCAAATCACTCTAGACCACCACTATGGTACATTGGATTCACCTCCAGTGCGCATTGGTTGAGTTATATAGAGTATATCATGTGTAAATTATTCATTATTCATTACGGTTTGTTAGGGACCTAACCCCTCACGTAGGTAGAATAATATTTTTCCATGTAATAAAGGTCAATATTAATAAGGCCTAACAATAAGTAAGAATAATTCAAATGTAAGAAGATCTAATAGAAGCTTCCTCTTCTAGAAGGATCTTCCTCTAGATGGTTCTTTTGATAGACATATTTATTATAAATAGGAGTCGAAGGTATGATAACATTTTTCTTGGATATTATTGTAATAGAGCTTTGCTCTGCTGGAGGTTGCCCCCTCAGAGGCCAGTGAACATTGCTCTCAGTAATCAAAGTGTTTTTTCTGGTACTATTCTGGCATCATTTTGGTATTATTGTGGTGTTTTTCTAGTTATATTGTTGTTTATATTCCATTTCTAGCTATTCTTTTTTTTCTGCATACTTTTTATATCTGGAATATTACAAGTGGTATCAGAGCACCTTCCTTGGCAGAAAATTGTGGGTTAATTTTTTTCAGGGTAGAGACGTATTCTAGTGTCTTTAAGCTACAAAGATCTATCATTACATGCATAAAACCGTGGTCGGGGATTCATACAGGCAAGAAATACAAGTGGTACTTAAGTGCACATCTGTTGGACACCCTTGTAACCCCTGTTGGTACCCCCTCGAGTGGTAATGCATCAAAAAACACATGTATATCGATCAACCTAGATATCCTGAAGCCCTCCATAGATGAACTGATCTATTGCCTGACTGTTATAGTGCCACCGAGAACATCACTCGGGAAAATAATCTCTATTACATGGGTAGTCGAATAGTATGGCTAAGGGCACAATCTATCCTCCTTATTTGGTGCTGTTGGGTATGTGTTATATTCTTTGCATGAGTAGTAGTGTCTGAGCATTTGCGCTGGGTGCGTAGGGGGGCGGAGCCCCCTGCGTGGGGGTTCAGGGGCAGCGCCCCCATTTTTTTTTTTTTCGGGACGACATATTACCAGGACGACATATTTTCGGGACGACATATTTCCGGGACCACATGATATTTAGGTGGTTTTTTCGGCACATGGTTTTTTGCCGATGGTTTTCTATTTCCGGTTAAGGAATTAGGGTTTTGGACTAATCCAGGTCATTGGGTTAGGGTTTTAGATGTTGTTGGCTCCTATATGTATATTGTATTGTAAACAATGTAACACAATGTATGAATATAATATATGTTGGTTTTCCCGGTTTGGGTTTCCAGGTGAAAAATCTCTGTGTAATGTTTGTATTTGCCATTGTATCTTTTCTG
>ML793467.1:340918-351021 GCA_009831015.1 Picea engelmannii | reverse complement strand
GTACCACTTCATACGATCTGCCTTGGAAGATGGACAATTGAAGCTGGAAAAGATACACACTAGCCAAAATCCTGCAGACATGTTAACAAAGGGAGTAACCAGGGAGAAACTGAGTTCTTGCTCAGTTTCAGTTGGTCTTCAAGTATGAATATGAAGATGAGAAATTTTCCAGGTCCAAGAAGGTTTAGAGTCCAGCATATACAACAGCGGTGGAGTTGTTGAGATCAGTCTCCAAGTGGGAGATTGTTGGTTGTGGAGCCTGATTATCTTCCTGATTTAGAGGTCTTTTACTTTCAGTCGTGTTTATACCCCATGAAGTATTTACACTCTTCCACGTGGGGGAGTGCAGAGGGGGGCTATCCCCCTGGCTGGTGGGTCTAGGGGTAAGCGGGCCCCCAGCGGGGGTTCGGGGGTGAAGCCCCCGAAGAGAAAATTGCCTTGTAAAAGTATATTGTAATTTCATTGTAAATCTGGACCGTTCATTATAAGGTCGTAGATCTAACGATAGAGATTATGTTAGGGTTTTTTTCCCTAGAAGGAAACACTCTTTTATGAGGGAAATGTATTGCGGCTATGTATGTTGGCGAGTATTGTATTATGAGAGAGGAGACTCTGAGAGAAAGAAGAGGAAGTTACTGCGGGTTTTGCTATAGGTTGTATCCCTTCATTTTGCTGAATAATAATAAAGAAAGGACCTGGCAATTTCTCTGGTGGACGTAGCCCACACTGGGTGAACCACGTAAATCTGTGTCTCTCTTGTATTGTGTATCTTTTGTGTTTTGTTTCTGCATTTGTTTTATTGCTCCGCGGTCCTATTTTTTCTAACAATTAAGTCAAATTCGCCTCTGGAGCCACATGGAAGATTCCTTTTCTTGAAGAATTTATCGAATCCCTAACACAAGAGAAAACCAAGCTCATCAACATGGGAAAAATCAAAGGCCCAAAGGCGCATGCACTTACTGTGAAATATGGCAACCATCAATATCAAAAATATAAATATAAAGATAAAAGGAAATCTCATGCAAATACGAAGAAGGAAGGTTACTCAAAACCCTTCACCGATGCCTCTAGATCCAAAGGTGGAAAGGGAAGAAAAGGGGAGAAAGGCACATACTACCATAAAGGATTCCATCCACAATCTACATGCATGAAGAAAAAAATATATCTAATGACTCAAATACTTCAGAAAAACAACCTTGGAGATCGCATCCCCAAGGGTGCCAAGAAGAAGAAGCCAGAAGATCATAATCCCAAGAAAGACAATTCTAGCCATGTCTTGATTGCCAACAAATCCTCTCATGATTCATGGATCATAGATTCAGGAGCATCACATCACATGGCTCCCACAAAATAAGTCTATTATTCATTATATGCATGAAAATGTCCTCCCATTATAATGGGGGACAACTCTCCAGTCGAGGTCACTAACAAAGGAAGGATTTAACTCACCAATGGAAGCTTCGAGAATGTGTGGCATGTTCCCAAACTTTCCATGAATCTTCTCTTCATGTATCGGATGACAAATTTTGGCACCGAAAATAAATTCATATTCGCACCTAATGCAGTGGACATCTATGACATGCAAACCAATTCTAGGGTTTCTACCAGTGAGGTAAATCATCAATCTAGATTATATACATTTTTTGAATTTATTGAACCATATTTTGCTTTATTTCTTACCCATGTTGATGAAAGAAGTAGGATATGGCACGAAAGGTTTAGGAATTTGAATTTTAGATATATGCAATAGATTAGAAAAAAAATATTGGTTGATGGTCTACCAGACATCCATTTCTCCAAAGGAATCTATGAGGGATGTGTTCTTGGAAAACACCCTCAAGAGAAATTTGACAAAGGAAAGACTCAAAGAGCTTCCTCTCCTTTAGATCTGATCCATAGTGACCTCATGGGTCCTTTTCCACATCCATAATTCATCAAAGAGAGGTATGTTCTAATTTTGGTTGATTATTTCTCTTGTTTCACATGGATTTACTTTCTCAAGAAAAAATTAGAGGTCTTTCAACACCTCAAAGATTTCAAAGCCCTGGTTGAGACACAGTCAGGAAATAAAATCAAAGTTCTTCGAACTGATAATGGGGGAGAGTATGTCAATCATGAGATCCAAAATATTTTTCATGAGGTATGGATTCAATTGTAGCACATAGTTCCCTATACTCCGCAGCAAAACAGAGTTGTTGAGCGGAAAAACATATCTCTAAAAGAGATGGAATCTTGCATGCTACATGAAAAGTTACTACCACAAGAACTATGGGACAAAGCACTTAATTATGCAACCTACATCCAAAAAAAATATCCCCATAGATCTGTCAAGGATAAGACCCCCTACAAGGCTTGGAGTGGCCTCAAACCAGAAGTGACCCAGTTTCGTATTTCCGGTTCATGTGCATGGGCCCAGATTCCCTCTAAAAATAGGAAGACATTTGATCCACAGAGCACAAAGTGTATCTTTGTTGGATAACCCTATGGTGTGAAGGGATAAAGACTTATTGATCTTTCCTCGAACTGACTCATCATTGAGTGAAGTGTCCAATTCAATGAAAGTGTCTCTCATGTACCTTAGCAGCTTCATGTAGACATCTTCATTCTTCCACCTGTCCAAGATGATGAGCATGAACATATCGACGCTTCTTCAGACAAGAGTTATGATTCATAGGATTCAGATGATCGATATATAGAGTTAGTACAGTTAGATGCATATTCAGTGCATCCAGATGCAGATGCAGAGCCAGAGCAGGGGCCCAAGTGGGCCCAAACTACTCTTTAGGATGCAGGGGATCTTGTTGTTGATCCAATTGATATTAGGAGGAATCAATCTGATTTCGAGGAGCCTCCTATTGCACTCACTGCCACTGAACCATTTCCATATAGGAATATTTTCTTGGTTTAGTCTTCATATCCATAGTCTTATGGAGAGGCTGCTGGAAATCCCTTTTGGGAATCCGCCATGCAGGAGGGGTACAACTCCCTCCTCGAGAACCAAACTTTGGATATGGTTCCCCTTCCTTCTGGAAGGAAACTTGTTAGGTGTAGATGGGTCTATAGGACCAAGAGCACATCAAATGGATAAATTATCATATACAAAGCCAGGCTAGTTGCCAAAGGATTTCAATAGGTGCATGGCATTTACTATGATGAGACCTTCTCTCCAGTAGAAAATATGGATTCCATACGTTTGGAACTTGCCATTGTGGCAGCCAAGGGATGGGAATTCCATCAGATGGACGTGAAGAATGAATTTATTCACAGTGATCTCTCTAAGTATATCTATATGGAGCAATCCCAGGGATTTATGCAAGATTCCTCTTTGGTCTGTCGACTGAATAAATCTCTTTATGGCCTCAAGCAGGATCTGAGGGAATGGTATGCCAAGATGGACTCCTACATGTTGTCACAAAACTTTGTACATTGTAAATCAGACCCAAATGTCTACATGATCGGGACATATGATTCACTTCTACTCTTAGTTATGTATGTTGATGATTTGATGATCATCGGTTGCTCGACTTCAACTATTGTTGTAGTCAAGAGGATTTTACATGATAGGTTTTTTATGATGGACATGGGTCCACTACACTTCTTCCTTGGACTCAATATCAGTCAGGATGCATAAGGAATCAAACTGCCTCAGGCCAAGTATGCACGAGATCTCCTTGAGCGATTTCACATGACATATTGAAATTCTGCTCCGACTCCTTTCCTATCTGGAGTTAAACTTGAGGATGGCAGGGACACTCCACTGGTTGACAACACACTGTACAAATAACTAGTGGGGATCTTGTTGTATCTCACACACTCCAGACCATACCTCTCCTATGCAGTTAGCACAATTTCTAGGTTCATGCAAGAGCCGCATGAGCTACATTGGAAGGTTGCAAAGCGTATTCTTCAGTACGTATAGGGAACCATCACCTTTAGGATTCATTATGCATCAAAATCTACATTATATCTCATCGGGTTCACTGATTCTGACTGGGCTGGTGATAACACTGATTGCAAGTCCACATTTGGTTACTCACTAAGTCTTGGTTTTGGGCCTATATTTTGGTTGAGCAAGAAGCAAGCTTCCATTTCTCTATATTCAGTTGAGGCAGAGTGCAAAGGGTTAGTTAACATAACCATTCAGACTATGTGGCTACAACATGTTCTCACTAAGTTAGGTATTCAGTTTCATCGGTCGATCGTCATCTGGTGTGACAACCAGAGCACTCTGAAGTTCTACAGAGATCTAGTTCAGAGGCAGTGGATGAAGCAAATAAATATCCAAATGCACTACATTTAGGACTTGGTACACGAGGGGATCATCGACCTACAATTATTTCCTTCTATAGAACAGATGGTAGACATCTTCACCAAGACCTTCACTGAGCAGAAGTTCCATTCTTTGTGAAGTTGTCTTGGAGTGAAGGACACAACTTCCTAGCAACTGTCAGTTCTTCTTTTTAACATACATTGTAGCTTGAGGGGGGGTTTTCCCATGAGGTTTTCCCTCTTTTCTCACTTTATTTCAGTGTATATTTTGTATTTGGGTACCTAACATGGCCTCGTTGTCGGGACCCATTCATTATTTTCACCATAGTGATGTTTAGGGGGGGTGTTGGAGTTACTTCACAGACACCTATGATTTCTTTTTCCTAAGGTTTTTCCTATGTTTATTAGTCTTTATCCAGTCTCCTAAATTTTAGGGAGAATATTCTCTTATGTTTTCACTTCAGTTTGACTAGTTGAGTTGAGTCTAGATGTTTCATTGGTTTTTTCACCATGCAACATTGGGATCATCATCAGAAAATGTGCATTGTCCTTGGGATCATCACCAGAATAGTGCATTACCCATGATTCCATGATATACTCCTCACTTCACTTCATTTCAGTCAGTCAACTGAAGACTGGTAGATTAGTTAACTCAACTAAGTGGCAGTTCACTTTCGTAACTGCCTGAGATACTAGACTAGGTGGTAGTTCACTCCCGTAACTGTTGGTGTGTGTCTAGATCACTCTAGACCACCACTATGGTGCATTGTCTTAACCTCTAGTGCGCATTGGTTGAGTTATACAGATTATATCATGTGTAAATTATTCATTATTCATTACGGTTAATGAGAATTCTTCCATTCTTTCTCTCTTGCTTCTTTTTTCTCAATTTCTCTCTGCAAATGTATGTGGTATTTTCTAGCTAGATCTATTTTGTGCAGGTTCAACAAATTTACAAGTAATACTCTCAACAAGATCATCTTAGCCTTGGTAAACTATCCTTATGACTTTTCTTCGGCCCATCCAGGCCTGTGTTTGAATCATGCTTTGCTAGATAGGGTAGGGCAAGGTGCCCTCTCCCTTAAAGTTTTCTAAGAAAGAAAATAATTACTTTGACTCTTTCATGAGCCCAAGTAGGCCAAGTGTTGTTTCCCTCTCTAATGCCAATTTGCAACACACCGAACCCCTTAAGTACCCTTTTTAGGGATGGGGCATCAAAATTTTTCCTTCCTTAATAATCTCAAATCCTGTTTTGGGATCTCCATCCTCTTCTTCTCATCAAGAGCTATCTAACAACTGCTACCCTACTCGAATCCAAGCTATGGATTGGGAGCTACACCCTTCCAAATATATGTAGGTGATATCGATCAAGGGCCACGTGGTTCCATCTCATTCGTACCATCCCAAGTTCCTCAAAGTCCTGGAGCTCGCTAACGCTCCCACATATATGGTGGAAATCCATCCACCCTTAAATCCAACGGCGGAACTTCGTCCTCATTTAACACATAGGCTTAGTGGAAATTCGACATTCAGTGTTGAAAATCCCTTTTTCTTTCTATGAACATATCCTCTGGAGTCCCGAAGCCCCATAATCCTACCACATAGCTTCATCCTTTGGCCCCTTTGTCTTATTCAATCACCCCACTCCAAATCTCTGGAGTCCCAAATTCTTGGAGTTCCAAAGGGTCCACACTTACACCCAGAAACACATTAAATGCAGGGGAAAGGACAAGTGGGGCCTAAGTACTCCACCCATCGTTAGGCCAAGAGAGCATGTGCCAGGGGGATGACATGCAACAAGGAAGATATGACACATGGCCCGATCAATGGGTGACACGTGTCGCATTCTAATGTGAACATAGAGTCTGTGAAAAGCATGAATTAGGGTGACACATGGGACATCGAACGTGGGTCCACATCACCTTGGGCGATGTCAGCATGCCACAACACTCTGGTCTGACAACCTTCCAATGCCCCTTATATCCCACGGTCGAGATAAGTCCACATGGATCCATAGATCTACAACCTCTGTTACTTCAATACTTCGGCATTCGGGGGATCCGTTGTGTAACTTCCTCTTTTCTCCCAGAGTGGTCAGCATCAGAATGACCATGGTCTAGATTGGACGATAAGGAGGGATCTTGAAGCATCCTCAGATCGACGTTTCATATTAATTCATGATTTCGACGTTCAAGGGTTTCACCCGCTTATCACTCCCTTTCTCCTAGAGTGGTCAACACCGGACTGGCTGTGACTTAGATATAATGGTCATGGGAGATCCCGAAGCATCCCCAGATCTATGGTCTTTTTCACTTCATGAGTTCGAAATTCAGGGGTTGTACCCACTTAACACTCCTTTTCTCCCATAGTGGGACTTCACCGAAGTGTTATACGCAAGTCCTTCCACTGGTTGATTGGACGGTTGAGAGGGGTTCTCAATGGACTCCCCAGATTCACGGTTCGCATTAATTTGCAACTCCGACATTCAGTGGTTTTGGTGTTATGACAGTGCTGTTCTTACGAAGTGGTCAACGTCGGATTGACCATGGCATAGATCTAATGGTCATGGAGGCTCATGAGTACCTTCAGATCTACGGCTCACATTACTTCGTGACCAAGAAGTGGATCGGGGTTTAGCAAGGGAATGAATCCCACATTAACGGGTAAATGATCGCTAATTGTTGGTCAATCATCAAGTTATTGGTTCGAAAGGTGACCTTCAGTGCATTTAGGACGTTGCAATGTTCGTTCACCCTGGAGCTCCAGACTCCCATAGTCCCGAATAACTTATCTCCTTTTTGGGTATTATCCAATGGACAAAATCTATCCTGGTAGCCAGATCAATGACTATTGTGGCTCCTTTTCTACTCCGCGGTTCCTCTTCCATTCAACAAGGGATTTAACCCATGGTTTTCATAGGTCGCGACCTTTGTCTTCATTCCACGAGCATTATACCTTATGAGCTTGCAAATACTTCGGATGAAGTGTGGGCTCACTTATTGCACTTCTCATGGAATTTAGAACTTGGAGAGTTCTTAACCTCTACACAACTTGCACTGGATTTGTGCACCCTCGCAATACCTCTGTCAAGATTGATAGACCCTTTTTCCAGGAGGCCCAAAACAACTGGAAGTATTTTCATGCATACATGAAACTATGCCCATGGTCAAAGAAATCACAATTTATTTTCTTTAACTTGAGCCATTATAGGGGATCAAGCATTTACGTGTACAAATCATGTTCAAACCATATAATTCCTTACTTTATTAAATACACAATCAATAAAAATAAAGGAACATAGTCTAATCATCAAACAAGCATGCACATCCGGGAAACATTCACAGAATATCCAACCTTAATTTACATTTACAGTTCAATTTCACATGCTTTGATAATACTTATCTATTACAAGTGGCAGGCATCCAACTAACTGTGGGTGTTCTCCTTTCCACCCAACCATAAGCTCATAGGCATTCATTCTTAGCTCTCTGGCCACCCCCATGCCAAGATATTATATCAGTAGGGACCTTTTGCAATTTCTCAGAGATCCTTTCTCTGTATCAACCTCTGCAAGGTTTATCAGATGCTCCCTTAGGATCAAGCTCGTGGTCTTCTGCTCAGGTCATGTTTCCTGCAAACTCTCATTGATTCTTTCTCTTGTGCTCTCCAGTAACCAAAACTGCTTAATCTTTTAGTTCTTCTTCTGAGCTTGAGAGGATCACATTCTCTCTCTTATTTTTTTGAATGGTTTCTCCTCCGTTCTCTTGTACTCCCTCTCCTTTTCCCCCAGGGAGGTTCTAGACCTATCTTGTTCCTTCTGTCAGAAGGAACTTGGGTCAATTTGGGCCTATACGAAATTGTGTTCTGTGGTACTTCAGGTTGACAATTTTATGTCTCCTCATCCAAATGCTCCATGCTTCCATTCATTGGGGGTAGTTAGTTTTTCAACCACCAATCATTTTCTCATTAACTGATTTTTCCTTGGGATTAGGATGAGGCTTATTATTTCAACAAAGAGAATTTGGAGTCATTTTGACATAATGAACCCTCTCTACATTTTCCTCACTCTTTCCTCTAGTGGTATCGTGGCTAGTACTTCAAGGATTGACCCCCACATTCAGTTATTGGAAATCTAAAAAACAATACATTTACATTGTTCACATGCCATAACGTGGTGATCATAATTAATGATTAGTTACAAGTTGGTGGAAATAGGGGTGTTACAACAATCCTTCACTAGCAAGGAATGCAGGACATGATTGTTTTAGTGCTAAGTGTTGAACATATATATAGGTGTTATGATATTAATGTGGGGAGGCCGATTCAATTTTGTATTGAAAATGTATGTGGAAAATTGAATATACGTGGTGGACTATGTGTTGGATGTTTGGGTGCGCTCCATACTTGGTTGTGGTGGGTGGAAACTAATGTGGGAAATGGCGTGAAATTATTGCACGTCGTTCTTACCCTACCTCGAGGTTGCCACCTTCACTTTTCTTTCATTGTGTTGGTTTATTTGGTTAGTATCACCTCCGTTGTGCTCATCCTTTGAAGGAATAATGGTGCTCGTTGGCTTTCTGGCATTCTCCTTACAGGTATGTTAGCTCTTGCCTCTCCATTCATGAACTGTATCTCTTCTTTGAATAAAATCAGGATGTTGGCTCTTATATTTTCTTGCAGACTATGTTTTCTTTTCTAAGTTTATAATGGATCTATGTGGGTATTATGGATGTGAAAATTACATTTAAAGGAGGTTTCTTCCTATTGGAATTTAAACATTTCAAGCTGGGAATAATGTTCGACATTCCATTCTATTTGAAATATGTGATTGTGTTTCACCCATAATGAATGCTTCTTATTTTTCTATGACTCTTGGAAAATAATTATGGCAAATACTTTCAGTTTCTATCATCTCTCGTGATTAAAATTCTAAGGGTTTTCTCTGTGAAATAAAAGAACAGTTGGGTTTTTTTCATAATTCCATACCCTTTACCCAGTCCTGGGAAGACTTGCAGCTCTTTCAAATTATCTTTCCACTATTTATGAATATATGTGAGACATGTATATTTTCCTTGCGGCCACCATGGGTGGTCTATGGAAAGTCTGTTATAGAAATAAATGGTTGCTTTTTTTTGCAAACCCCTTATTAATATTTCTCCTTTATGTTTGCCCAGACCTCATTTTGTAACCAATATATGGGAGTTAGTGAATTTGAACTCGTATTTTGATACTTGTTTGGTGTTGACTCAACAGTGGAAAATATTGGTTTTATCTGTGAGGGTAATGTCAATTTTGAGGTTATAGGGTTCCTGGAAAACACGCACTAGCTAGCTCCACATTGGGGTTTCGAACCCAACATTTTTATACGACAAGTATTGGGGTTGTGATATAAGTTTTGTATATTGAAAGGTCAATGGATTTATGTTTGTTTTATGAGCCTCCCATGTTGGCTTGAGGCAATCCAGTTTCGAATGACTTTGTAAACAATATCTTACACAATATTTTGCTAATGGATATCTATATCGAAAAAAAAAGAGGAAAAGGGAGAAATGAAATTTGTAAAGTTTGACAATCCTGATATTTTCATTTGGTTTTATATTGAACACTATTAAAACTGTTGTGTCTTGGATTTGAATTATTAACAAAGAATTTTTTTTTGGCAAATTAGGGCAATGTCGATTTTCAATATTATTATTGTTACAGGTATGAACTAACTGAGAGGGGGGGGGTGAATCAGTTAGTGTAAGTTATTAACCATTTCTCATTTTTAACTTTGAATCATTAATCTTAGTGGCAGTAAGTCTTTGCTGTGAAATCCAGAGTTATAAACATAA
>ML793467.1:315677-327868 GCA_009831015.1 Picea engelmannii | reverse complement strand
TATATTGGATTCTGGACTCCCCCCCATCCGTTCTTCTTTTAACGGAGGGGGGGGGCATCCAGAATGTGTTTTAAAGATAGCACATAGATCTAGGGTCGAAAGGAAAGTGCGCAGATCAATGGCTCATGGTATTTTTCGGACCCCCCCAATCGATCTACCTTTAACGGTGGGGGGGGGGGGTCCGGAATGGAATTTTACTCTGGCGGGCCCCCTATATATACGTGGCATGAATCCATTGGTCCCGAATCCCACTGCCTATTACTGTCTAACATACCTCGTCACCTCATGACATCATTATCCACCTTTTCCGTAAGAGTCACCTCCAATAACTCTGCCAGTCTTTCTCCCTCGTTCACCCGTGGCAAGTCCCTTCACCATGGTATTTTCCCCCAATCAATAACTGCCACATCACTCAACCGTATGCTTCAATCATTGTCGCCTGCCATCTCACGCTCTAAATGACCCGCTGGCCATTTATTACCGGCTAACTTATCCCTTAACTAGCTGACCTGTCTCCCACACCCAACGGATATCCATTCACTCAAAACTACCCTCAGCCTTCATTCCCTCACCATTTACCCAGTCGTCACTCCAGAGAATTTTCCCCATTTTCCTCTCTGTTACAGTCAACTGCCCACATCTACAGTCGCCCCCACTAACCTTTGTTTTATTTGCAGGTATTGTTATAGTGATGGCGCCAAAGTCAAAGAGAACAGAAGGTGAAGATAATCCTTTTCTCCCACCTCCTGTCGACCTCGACAAGATTCCTCTGGCCGACAAAGACTACTTAATCACAGACACAAGATGTGATTTTGACTTCGCAGACCTACAGTCATGGCTTAAGGAAGTTTTCCTAGACCAAAGTGATGAAATTGGGCTTTGGGAGTCCAATCTACCTTTCTATCTTTTCCCCCAAATTCACCACTCCCCATAATTCGCCCTCAAGTGCCAAGCCCATTATATCCCCAAACAAAGAGCCATTGTATCCTTGTCCGGGGAAATTCTTTTCCTCATCACACCAGAAACCATCGACCAAATGATGCAGATATCTCGAGCTGACTCTGCCTCACCTTTTAACCTCGAAATCATCACAGAGCTCTACCAGAAGTTGTCATTTCCTCAAAGAGATCATATTTTTGAGCTTTTTCTTCCACAATCCACTCAGCCCCCCACTACAAACCCCCCTTTTCCTTCTTCCTTGTTCTCAATAAAAGGAAACCAGGTCATCATGTCACTGTGCACCTTGCTTGGTTATTTTTCAGATCAATGGGTAGATGAACCCATTTTGGGATTTCTGTTTATTTTCTCCATCGATGAGAAACACACTACACAGTTCGACTACAACAAGTTCCTGGTGGACAAAATCCACAAACAATTCATAAATTTCTCTACAGAAGGTATGTTCAGATATTCTACAATACTGGCATACCTATTCATTTTCTTCCAAGCGGACATATTTTCTTTTTCTATGCGAAAGATGGACGAGGATGGTAGACCACGGGCAGTAACAGCATGGACCTCTCTGCTCAGACATAACTCCATGGAATTTAGTTTCAAGAAGTTCATCGAGCAGTTCTACCACCCAATGGTGAGTATGCTCAGTGGCAGACCCAAACCCATAATCAATGACGAAGTTCAGAGGATTCTATATCTCTCGGACCTTACAAAGACTAGTGATTGGTACCTGTACCAAAATCATACTGAGATCAGAGTCTATGGGTGTGAGTTGGCCCCATATAAACTACCCAAGTACTTACCTGTTATACTTTTCACCCTGGAATACGTAAGGCAAATGATAAACTCAGACGACATACATTTTGTGTCTTTGAATAAGAAGCAGCAGCTCAGAATCAAAGGGCAGATTGGGTCTTTCGTTTGCAACAGTCGAGGCGCCAGGGAGGAAGCAAATAGAATGCTAAAAGAAATGAAGTTTTTTGTCAGTTTCATGTGGCACTATGATCTGTGTGGGATAATTTCCGAGATGAGAATAAAAAATAAGAATATCTCGTATGTTCACCTATCTAGGCCTGAGGTAGAGAAGTTTGCAAACCAGATGGAATGGGAGCCTAACACACTGTTTGAGGCAGAACAATAGGACCCTTTGGTCGATGTTTCACATACGACTACACCACAGGCTCCAAAGGAGAAAATGCCCAGGAAGGACACTTCGCCTTCTATCACTGAAGTATCATCTGAGGAATTCTGATTGCACACAAAGAGGATGAAAACCACTCAGTCTCCTAACACGGCCGGAGAAAAGGCAATTCCATCCACTACAATGATGGAGGTGGATCGGTCACTCCTTAGTACAAGAAATAAGAAGATCATAACCTCATTATTCCCAAAGAAGCCTACAAATACTCCACCAGTCAACCAGCCACGCAAAACAGGACCAAAGTTGAGTATTTTCGAGAAATACGATTTGATCAAGAAAAAGAATCAGACGCTGACCAACAACACATATGCTCAATTCTGGAAGAAAATGTCGACTGCACAACACAGACTGCTATTGGCATTCGACACTGAGAAGGGAAGAATGCACATGAAATTTCTCCAAGCACAGGTGCCAGACCCAAAGGTAATCACCGATTACAAAAGGGAAACTTTTGAATTCCAGACTAAGGATGTGCATCCAGCTGATCAAATGGATCTGCACAGGCAAAATGGAGAAATGGTTTTCTCCATGTTGGCACATACTTCCACTGCTGCCTCCAAGTTCCAAGTGTCTCTGAATAATGTCCATACGCAGTTGAAGTTGGAAAAAATATCATCCTTTTCCAAGGATAACAGGATTAAGACATTGGAGGAACTGGTCCTCAAGATCGGATATGATCCCTCGAATGTGAAAGCAGTAGAGGAGATGATCAAGAAGAAAAATGTTGACATAGTGTCTCTGAGGAAACAATTGAAGCTGCCACCAACAGTAGACTCCCAGGCAAAGGAAATAGCGGAGACAGAAGGGGAGAAAGATGAGATGCTCAAGCTCATCATGGAGCAGAATGCACAATTGAAGGAAATGGAAGTTGAATTGGAGAAACTAATGAAGGAGAAAGAGCAATCAAATACCATGGAATTCATTCCATTGAGTGCAGTTCCACTCTTAGGAGTGAGCACAACATCCCTAGGAAGAGATGAATCTGCAAGAAACAGAGATTAGTAGGCTCAAAAAGGAGATTGAGAACCTCCAAGAACTCAAATTTTCTTACCAAACCAGCTACTCCAAGGAAAAAAAAGTGTCAGACCAGCTCAAACAAGAGTTACAACAGCTTAGGAAGCAAACAGTAGCAGGAAAAACACTGGCCGAAGTCAAAGAAAGTGTCTGGACAGACATCACCAAGTCTATGAATGAAATATGGCCAATGATACAAATTATGTTTGAGCAAAATGAATTGGTGCAAAGAAGTAAGCAAGCCATCGAGAAGATTAGATCAGAACTGGGAGAGATGCCCACCGAGGCTAATGAAATAATCAAATTCCTAAATTCTAAAACCAGAGAGGAGCTAGAAGATCTGAGAATTGAAGATAGAACAGACACCATCCTTGAGGTCAAGGGAGTGCTGACCAAGAGAGGACTGATGCTACAGCTAGAGGAAAAGATTTAGGCTATGGACCTAGGAGTGAAATGGTTTCTCAACAAGATTGAGGCTCTACAGAAGAAGGGTCTTCATGGTTTGAAAGTGATAAATGACAAATTGATGACGCTACCTGACTACAAAAAGAGACTAGCCACTGTGGCTAAGGATAGTTCAAAATTTTCAGGAATACAAGGCAGTATCACTGGAAAGGCATTCCTAGATGCTCTATAGTTGGACATCAACATACAGCATGAGATCCGGTACATCTTCATCATCAAGCCGACTTTTGCTAAGTACACAGAGATGGATGAAGTTTACCGAAGGTTACTCAAAGTCGTCGTTCCCAGTCATCTTCGTTGGGAAGAGATTTGCAATCTGATCAAGTAGTCGATGAGCTATCCAAGTCTAGTCAGCTATCCAGTCAGACAAGGTTGTGCAGAGGCCTCACCAACGGTTCACCCAGAAAACAACATGAAACTTTGACATATCATCAAACAGTTTCCTAGATTTTTGTAGTTTGTTAAGTTAGTTAAGTTAAAAATAGATTTACCACGTCCTGATATTTAATGACAGGATCGTTTGTAATTTGGGTTATAAATACATCACTTTTCGAAGTATTGAGGGTTGATCTTTACGCCTTGCGAGCTACCAGACTATAATATTTTGCAAGAGATCTTCCATTAATACAAAGAGGCATTTCCACAAGATTCTTGCGTGTACTCATTGGTGATGTTTTCCTTTCTAAGTTAAATGTTATTCTCACTTAGTTATCACATTGTTTTCTAAATCTAATCTTTGAAAGTAACGAACATTGTAGGATTTATCTTTGTATACCTTGTTTCTGACTTTAAAAGATTTTAGTGTTTCATCTTTTGATTTTATGATAAAGAAATTCTTAACTGCTTCTTTGTGGTAATTGACATTCTCGCCTTTTCTGCTATTCCTCATTTTGTTGCTAAAAGAATCCAACGATTGCATTATCTCACCCTATGAAAGGTTCCTTTGTTTTTTGGTTTAGATTTTATTTCATGATACAGACCCCATAGCCCAATGGACGTGTAAATCTCTCTCAGCCAACCCAACGAAAACGACAACAAACAAAACAAACATATTTTATTCACCTAGCCTAATATTTTAAATTTGAAACATATCTAAATCATACAGAGAGATCCCTCTCTGAAGCTGGTAGGGCTAGATCCCATCTTCGAAGCGGTTAGATAAAGTTACCTCACGTAGATTTCTTATTTTCTGACAACCTCTAGGAAATTTATAGAGCGTTAACATAGTGGTGACCATACTGGGGAGAACTGAACAAATTTTAACCTCGGGTTTTCTTTTCCCTGGAAGAAAGGTTTGTTTATGAAAAATTGCAAATCTGAGAAGGAAATAATGTTTTAGAGGTTGTTAAAAGCTTGCACATATTATTTTTGGACTCATAAAACTATATATATATATATATATATATATATATATATATATATATATATATATATATATATATATAAATCAAAAATATATCTGGCTCCCAAAAGAGCTTATACTTAATCTCACCTAGACCCAGAACCTACAATAGAAACTGATAATCCAGAACAGTTACTCATGAAAAAGACCATTGCAGAAGGTTCAGTAAGTCATAGTCCCCTTCAGAGGTCCCCTTCTCTTCCAGAGGAGCTTGTTGCCCTTCAGGATCTTGACTTTGACATCCTTTTTGTACAAAGCCTATTTAGAACGAAATCCGGCAGCTTTATGGCTGAAACCATTCTAGACCCAACCGTCTTGCAACCTCGGACCCCTGAATTTCTATCTCCCATTGCTAAACCTCAAACCACTCACTCTGTGCCAGCTAGCCCCTCCTCATCCTCATCTTCTGTCACCACCCCTCTTATCATTCAGATTGTTGTCCCACTTCCTCCACCTATCATGGCATCCAGATATGCCCCCTTGGTGTTGGCCGCAACTTTACATGCTATGCCCCATTATTATCAAACGAGACTTCCTCAGTTCGATGGCACAGGGCCCTTGAATGCACAAACAACATGTGGATAAAATGAATGACTATTTTGACCTACAGGAAGTAGATGAAGCTAACGTTCAAATGAGATTGTTTGCGCAAAGTTTGACAGGTGACGTTAAGAAATGGTACAAGGGTTTATGCGCTTCTTAAGTGCTTGAACTTACAACGTTTCAAAGAATTTTTCTAGAAAGATGGGAGGTAAAGAAAAATCCTCTCCAGATCTTGTCAGAATACGAAAACATTAGAAGAAATCAAGGTGAGACAGTACAAGATTACTGCACCTGTTTCAACAATTTTTACAATGCAATTCCAGCCGATATTAAACCTCCACAAGGTTTGGCATTGATAAAATTCCTTGATGGTTTTGACACCGATATGTCATATCAATTAAGAGAAATAAACTCCACCACCCTAGAGGACATGCAGAAAAGTGCAATAAGTGAGGAGGCCAACCTTTGGAAAAAAGGGCATGACAGAGGACGGAGAGGAGAGTCACAATTAAAGAGGAACCTTCCACATCAACTTCCTATTCCAAATTGGATTCCTTAGCCAGAGCGATGGAAAGAATGATGGAGAGACTTACTATATCTGAAAGAAACCCTCCTAGAGAAAACCCACCAGCTCCTCAAATTCGGAATCCTAACTTCAGAAGAAACCCTCCTCAAATCAGGCAGAGATATCCTAGGGATCAAAGGGAACGGAGAGGTCCTGATTAGAAAATCAAACCACCCCTACAAGAAAACTATGTCGATGAAGGAGATGAGGTAATTGAAGAACCGGAGGATACACACATAAACCTCATGGGCATTCACAATAACGAAGCAATTTTCCTCACCCAGGAGGAACAAGAACTTTTTCTTCTTTCTCAGACAAAGGTGAGCGAAGAAGCTGAAGATACTGAACAACAGGAATTTGAAAATTCCATTATGGAGGTACACCGACGGTACAATCTGTGAAGTAAAAAGACAGATGGAAGTTCCCCAAAAAAGGTAACCGAAACAAAGAAGATAGTCGAAACCAAGAAATCCCCCGAGCCTTCTATCGAGAGGATCCCTGAAAAAGGTAATGCAAAATATCCAGCAAAAAGAAACCTTACCATTTTGAAAAGATCATCGCAGACTGAGGTTTCATCAACCAACCCACCAAAGTTTTATTCTTAGAAGACTGCGGTGGACAAATTAGAATTGCAAAGCCAAAGCAGAACACCTACTTTTTTCAGCCTCAAAGGGGAATTAGCCAAATTGAAAATTCCCATTCCTCTTTCTGAGTTGATGAGTAAGGATTCTTACCGATCGCAGGTGATCAAAGCACTGAGCATTGAACATGGCATAGGCACAGAGGCCTTAATTGTTGGATCGACGAATCATTCAGATAATGTAAACCTTACCGATGATCAACCTGAACTCATGTTCGGACCTGAAGTGGATGGTCAGACCGACAACGGTGTTGTCGCTCCTTTTTACATCATCCTTAATATAAATGACATGATTTTGTATAATGCTATGTTAGATTTGGATGCTTCCCATAATTTGATGCCTAAAGCAGTGATGGAAAAACTAGGACTTGAGGTTACCAGACCTTACAAGGACTTACACTCTTTTGACTCTAGCAAAGTCAGATGTATCGATTTGATCAAGGATTTGTGTATCACCCTGGTTCAGATTCCCACAAAAAGCATGGTCATGGATGTTTTGGTCACAGACATTCCCCCAAAATATGGTATGTTGATATCCCGGTCTTGGGGGGCCAAGTTGAAAGGTACTTTGCAGTTGGATATGTCGTATGCCACTGTCCCAGTTTCTGGGCAACAGAGAAGACTATACAGAGAAATGATGATGAAATACATGGTTAGCAGCCAAGAAAATCCACATAACTATCCTCTATACTCTGCACATTCTGACCTAGATTCCTTTATCCTATATAATGATGGTGATATGGGAGAACAAATCACTCAGCTGGAAGAAGATACATCTAGTCCAAACGAAGGTCAAGAAATCACCGAGGCAGAAAGAAAGAAAAATGTGATAACTGAAGAATTGCCAGTGGATTTCTGGAGCATGGAATTTGATGGAGCCGTAAGCAAAGAAGGAGTTGGAGCAGGAGTTTGGCTGCACAATCACAGATCCAGGTATTTGGAAAACCATTCTTATAAACTAAATTTTCAAGGCACTAACAACATAGCTGAGTACGAAGCTTTGATGCTCGGTCTAAAACTATTGAAGAAGGTTGGTGCCAAACAAATCATGGTAAGGGGAGATTCCGAATTAATTATCAAACAAATTAAAGGTGAGTATGTAGCAAAACATCCCCGTCTTAGAGCTTATAGGAATATTGTTCTGGATGCCCTTAAATGTTTCACTGAAGTTGATTTGCAGGCGATGCCTAGGGGACAGAATATTTTAGCAGTTGGGTTAGCTACGTCAACAACCACATGAAAAATACCTTTTCATTCCACTCAAACATATACGGTGGAGGTGAAGTGCAGACCAACTGTTCCAGACAACATCAGATACTGGCAGGTATTTGGTAATGATGATCAAATTGAAGATTTTCTACAATGTAAAAATGATTTTGAGTGTACAAACATAGACTTAGAAAATGAGGATGAAAATGTAAAAATCCCTGATTTTGGAAATGATAGTGTAAATAAGATAGATTCGGGAGAGTTAGGTGAGGAGGAGATAGAAGCTGATGTTTTTCATTTAAAAAGTAAGGTTTTACCTAGGGGTTTAGTTCCTTTAGAAGACCTATTTGATTTTAATGATGTAGCTAAAAAATCAAAAATCGAAGCCAATGGTCAGGAAGTAGAAGATTGTAATATAGGGACAGAAGAGAAACCCAAGATGGTAAAAATTTCCAAATCATTACCCCCTGAGCAGAAACTCAAATACATTGATCTTTTCCAGGAATATTTGGACGTGTTTTCCTGGGGTTACGAGGACTTGAAAGATTATGACACCAACATCATACAACATAGGATTCCAATAAAAGAAAATCAAAAACCTTTCAGACAGAAACTTAGGAGAATCAATCCCAAGCTACTTCCTTTGATAGAAAAAGAAATCAAAAAAATGTACGATGCTAAAATCATAGTTCCGTTACAATTTTCCAAATGGGTTTCAAATTTGGTCCAAACTCGAAAGAAATCTGGAGAAATCAGGCTTTGCATCGATTTCCGAAATCTGAATAAGGTCTCTCTGAAGGACAACTACCCACTGCCAAAAATGGACCACATATTACAAAAGGTAGTCGGATCTAGTCGAATCTCTTTACTGGATGGGTTCTCAGGTTATAATCAGGTTCTCGTTCACCCAGATGACCAAGAGAAAACAACTTTCATAACACCATGGGGTACTTTCCTGTATGTGAAAATGCCTTTCGGGTTGATGAACGCTGGGGCCACTTTCCAGAGAGCAATGGACATCGCTTTTGTGGAATAACTCAACAAATTTATTGTCATCTATCTGGACGATGTAACTGTGTTTTCCCAATATGATGATGAGCACTTACGACATCTCAGACAAGTTTTCGAGAAATGCAGGAAATTTGGGATTTCATTGAATCCTAAGAAGAGCCTATTAGGATTAGAGGAGGGTAAACTGCTAGGGAACATAATCTCTAAGGACGGAATTAAGATAGACCCCAGCAAAATTGAGGCCATTCAGAAATTAGAACACCCAAGAAATATCAAAAAGTTACAGTCTTTTATTGGAAAAATAAACTTTCTACAAAGATTCATACCCAACCTGGCTGAGCTTCTCAGGAACATCACAAACATGTTAAAAAAGGACACAAAAATAAAATGGGACACAGAGTCCAAGTAGTCTTTTGAACAAGTTAAACGCACACTCACGTAGGCTCCAGTCTTGATCAGCCCTGACTTCACCAAAGATTTTTATCTTTTTTCTTTCGCCTCTGAACATACCATTGCAGAAGTATTACTACAGAAAAACAACGAAGGGTATGAACAGCCCATAGCCTTTTTCAGTAAATCTTTAAGAGATGTTGCTTTGAATTATAAAATAATGGAGAAACAAGCTTTTGCTTTGGTGAAAGCCATAAAATATTTTAGGGTATACATTCTCCATTCCCACACCATTGCATATGTTCTGAATGCAGTAGTAAAAGACATTTTAACCCAGGACAATCTAGACGGCCGAAGAGGAAAATGGATTGCTATCATTCTAGAGTATGACATAGAGATTAAGCCTACTGAATTGATTAAAGGTCAAGGTCTAGCAAAGTTAATGGCTGAATCAAATTTCCATGCTTTTGACATTAATTTCTTAGTTGCAGAAGATGAACAGGGTGAGCAGGCGACTCCAAGCGTGAAAGAGGTATTTTTGAACTCTCCATGGTACGTAGACCTGATATTTGTTTTGCATAATTTACAAGCTCCCCCTGGTCTAACCAAAACTAAAGCTAGGTTCTTGAAATTGAAAGCATTAAAATTTTTCATTCTAGAAGGCAATCTGTATTGGAAAGATCCTGGAGGTATTTTGTTAAATTGTCTATTGAAGGATGAAGTTGTCAAAGCATTGCAGGATTTTCATGCAGGAGACTGTGGTGGTCATCTGAGATGGAAGACCACAGCTAATAAAATCCTTAGAGGTAGATTCTATTGGCCAACAATATTCGTCGATGTGCATCAGAAAGTGACTTCGTTTCATAAATGTCAGTTGTTCGAGGGAAAAAGGAAACTTCTTCCTCTGCCCCTGAAACTAATCTTCGTTGAAGCCCCTTTCCAACAATGGGGATTATACTTCATCAGAGAAATACATCGTCCCTTTTCGGGCCAGCACAGGTGGATTGTTAATGCCACGGATTATTTTACAAAATGGATCGAAGCAGTACCAAGCAGGCAAGCTACTGATTCTATCATTATTAAATTTCTTGAAAATAATATCTTGTCCCGTTTTGGATGTCCTAGAAAAATTATAACTGACAACGTAGTTTCTTTTCGATCTAATAAACTCATAGATTTCTGCAACCAGTATCATATTGTTTTGGGACATTCCACAGCTTATTACCCACAGGGAAATGGGCTGGTAGAATCATCAATTAAAACCCTGGTAAACATTATCAAGAAAACTTTGCAAGAAAACAAAAAGTTGTGGCATAACAAGTTGGTTTTTGCATTATGGGCCGACAAACTGACCACCAAAAGGTCAATCGGTATGTCACCTTATCAACTGGTCTATGGCACAGAAGCGGTTTTTCCCACTTCCTTAGGAGTTCCTGTCATAAAATTGCTACAAGACATGCAAGCCGAGCCGAACGACTCCCAAAGAAGGATAAACCAGATGATCCATTTGCAGCAGTGCAGGGAAGAAGTTTACAACAAGACTCAAGTAGTCCAAGAAATCATTAAGAAGATCTTTGACAAAAGAACCAAAGAAGATGATTTCGAGCCAGGTGACTTGGTGCTGAGATGGGATTCTCGAAATGAAGACAAGGGAAAGCATGGAAAATTCGACAGTCTGTGGAAGGGACCATACATGATACAAGCATTCAGAGGAAATATTGCGTTCTTGCTCAACAACAGTGATGGGACAGATCTGCCAGGAGGACCTGTAAATGGAAGAATGTTGAAGCATTATTCACCGCCTCAGTAGGGACCTGAGGTCACACTTTCCATTGTACAAACCACTTTCATTTTTCTTGCAAGTTTCTGAGTGAATAACTTTGATCATATTATTGAAGCTCGAAGGGAAGGCCCTAAGCCACTGAACATTGTCTTCCATTTTTCAAAATAGAACTGATCAAGCAACAAAGGTGACTATGGAGAAAGTTTCAAAACATCAGGGATCAAAATTCTTGGTACTTCACAAGGAGAGTACCATCCCCAAGTGGAGTTGTTGTTATAACCCTATAATTTATAGGATCAATTGGTGACTGAATGTTATCTCTTTAGTTTTTTTGTTTGTCAAATGATTTTTCATTCTACAAATAATTTGAGGAGAAAGAAAAAGAAAAAGAAAAAGAAAAGAAAAAAGAAAAAGAAAAAGAAAAGAAAAAAGAAAGAAGAATAAAAGAGGGCATAAAAGAAATTCAATAGAGCCCCATGCAATAACAATGACTTGGTCCATACCTTTCAAGCATGGCCAAGATCTTTTAAATTGAATGTTGATAGGAGTAGTGAAAAAGCGTGGCTAAACTATTTAATCTTAGCCAAGTGATCTAGGTTAGTTAGTGAATAAATCTGGGAAGATTGCCTAATCTTGGTCAGATAGCCCTAGGATAGAGTAATTTCTTAGTCCAACAGTTTAATTTGGGCTAATTGTCATAGGTAATTAGGTTAGAACATAGGGTAGTTTGCTTTATGTCAATAAAACCAGCTCGATGATCAATGTTGAACCATGTCTTGGATGTTTAAAAGGTTGGTTGTCTAACCCCTTGGTGATAGAAACATGGGAAAGCTTGGGAAAACCCACGATATGCACTTATCCTAAGTTTTTCTGGGCACATATGCCTTCACGCTCACAATTATGCACAGCTCATGTATGAACGACTCATATGTTCGCGCCCAGATCTATGGTGGACAAGTCTTTTTGGAACCCACCCCCCCGACCGTCCTATCTTTAACGGTGGGGGGGGGGGGG
>ML793467.1:277216-291929 GCA_009831015.1 Picea engelmannii | reverse complement strand
TAATGGGTGAATCTTGTGAAGAAGGTGGGCCCTCCCTTCTCACAAGATTCCCCTGAACGAAAAGTTAGAGAAGGATACTCAAAGCAGTCTTATATTCATCTGTCGAAATATCACATTACAGATTGGAAGAATAGAATACGTCCCGCTTCTCTGGAGTTGCTTCAATACATCAAAACTTGGATATCTCGAATGGTGATTTCCCCTGATTTAAAGAGGAAATCCCTTTGATACAATCATTACAATGCATATCTGAATCCTATCCTAGATCGGATCTTCTTTCTAAATCAGCATAGGATGTCCTGGTCTCACGCAACCGAATGCTATTATAGGAACTGAACGAGGTATTACTGTTACGGCTGGTGTAACAGCTTCTTCTCATCGTTGCTGATGTTGTTTCAGCATCGCAATTCGTGGGCTATTTCAGCCACGTGAATTGCGCTCTGACTGCGTTGACCGCTGACTGTGGTGGCTTCCTTGTGTTTCAGCATTGTCAGTTCTGGCGGTTTCCTCTGTGTTTCAGCATCTGCAACTCTGGACTGTGTAACAACTCCGTGTTTCAGCATCTGCGACCTCGGACTGTGTAGCAGCTCCGTGTTTCAGCATCTGCGACCTCGGACTGTGTAGCAGCTCCGTGTTTCAACATCAGTTCTGTGTTTCAGCCACGACGACCTTGGACAGTTTTGTGTTTCAGTAATAGGCTTCAAATGCTAATCTGCAGTTTTAGACACTTATGCATTTCTAATCAATGGTTAAGTACGAGAGTGATGTAAAATATCATGCAAAATAGATTAAACGTATAGTAATGAGAAGGGACGTTGTATACCTTTGAGATGATCAGATGAAGTGATAGTATGAGTCTAAATGTAGGTGATCAAGAGTATAATGGTGGCAAAAAGTATAGGCAAAAAGGTACATTGTGTGGTCCTAACACCCCCCAGATTCACCACTTCCCAGAACTCTCCCTAAAGTGCCAATCCCATGATATCCCCGAACAAAGAGCCATTGTATCCTCATCCGGGGAAATCCTTTTCCTCATCACACCAGAAACCATCGACCAAATAATGCAGATATCCTGAGCCGACTCTGCCACACCTTTTAACCTCGAAATCATCACAGAGCTCTACCAAAAGCTGTCGTTTCCTCAAAGAGCTCATATTTTTGGGATTTTTCTTCCACAATGCGCTCAGCTCCCCACTACAAACCCCCCTTATCCTTCTTCCCTGTTCTCAATAAAAGGAAACCAGGTCATCATGTCACTATGTGCCTTGTTTAGTTATTTTTCAGATCAATGGGTAGATGAACCCATTTTGGGATTTCTGTCTATTTTTTCCACCGATGAGAAACCCACTACACAGTTTGACTATAGCAAGTTCCTGGCGGACAACATCCACGAACAATTCATAAATTTCTCCATAGAAGGTATGTTCAGGTGTTCTGCAATACTGGCATACCTGTTCATTTTCTTCCAAGTGGACAAATTTTCTTTTTCTATGCGGAAGATGGATGAGGATGAAATACCACAGGCAATAACAACATGGACCTCTCTGCTCAGAAATAACTCCACGGAATTCAGTTTCAAGCAATTCATAGAGAAATTCTACCACCCAGTGGTGTGTATGCTCAGCGACAGACCTAAACCCAGAATTAATGACGAAGTTCAGAGGATTCTACATCTCTTGGACCTTACAAAGACTGGTGATTGGTACCTGTACAAAAACCATACTGAGATCAGAGTCTATGGGTGCGATTTGGCCCATTATAAACTACCCAAGTACTTACCTGTTAGAATTTTCGCCCTGGAATACATAAGGCAGATGATAAACTCAGATGACATACACTTTGTGTCTTTGAAGAAGAAGCAGCAGCTCAAAATCAAAGGGCAGATTGGATCTTTCATTTGCAGCAGTCGAGGCTCCGGGGAGGAAGCAGATAGACTGCTAAAAGAAATGAAGTTTTTTGTTAGTTTCACATGGCACTATGATCCGTGCTGGATAATTTATGAGATGAGAATCAAAAATAAGAATATCATGTATGTTCACCTATCTAAGCCTGAGGTAGAGAAGTTTCCAAACCAGAAGGAATGGGAGCCTAACACACTGGTTGAGGCAGAACAACAGGACCCTTCGGTCGGTGTTTCACAAACGACTACAACATAGGTTCCAAAGGATAAAAGGCCCAAGAAGGACACTTCACCTTCTGTCACTGAAGTATCATCTGAGGAGTTTCGATTGCACAAAGAGAGGATGAAAACCACTCAGGCTCCTAACACAGCCGGAGAAAAGGCAATTCCATCCACTACAATGACAGAGGTGGATCGGTCACTCCTTATTACAAGAAACAACTAGATCATAACCTCAGTATTTCCAAAGAAGCCTACAGATACTCAACCAGTCAACCAGCCAGGCAAAACAGGACCGAAGCTATGTATTTTCAAGAAATATGATTTGATCAAGAAAAAGAAGCAGACGCTGACCAGCAGCACATATGCTCAGTTCTAGAAGCAAACATCGACTGCACAACACAGACTGTTATCGACATTCAACACTGAGAAGGGCAGGATGCACATGGCATTTCTCCAAGCACAGTTGCCAGACCCAAAGGTAATAACTGATTACAAAAGGGCAACTTTTGAATTCCAGACTAAGGATGTGCATCCCGCTGATCAAATGGATATGCACAAGAAAACTCTAGAAATGGTTTTCTCCACATTGGCACATGCTTCCACTATTTCCTCCAAGCAAGTGTCTCTGAATAATGTCCAGACGCAGTTGAAGTTGGAAAAAATATCATCCTTTGCCAAGGATAATAGGATTAAGACATTGGAGGAATTGGTCCTCAAGATCAGATATGATCCCTCGAATGTGAAAGAAGTCAAGGAGATGATCAAGAATAAAAATGTTGACATAGCATCTTTGAGGAAACAATTGAAGCTACCACGAACAGTAGACTCCCAAGCAAAGGAAATAGTGGAGACAGAAGGGGAGAAAGATGAGATGCTCAAGCTCACCATGGAGAAAAATGCACAATTGAAGGAAATGGAAGCTGAACTGGGGAAACTAATGAAAGAGAAAGAGAAATCAAAGCCCATGGAAGTCATTCGATTGAGTGCAGTTCCACTCTCAGGAGTGAGCACAGTGTCCCTAGTAGAAATTCCATCGGCAAATCCACTGACGTCTCTGGAAAAGACTATTGAACTGGATAAATCTATAGAAGAGATGAATATACAAGAAACATAGATTAGCATGCTCAAAAAGGAGATTGAGAACCTCCAGGAACTCAAATCTTCTTACCAAACCAGCTAATCCAAGGAAAAACAAGTGTCAGACCAGCTCAAACAAGAGTTACAATAGCTTCGGAAGTAAATAGTAGCAGGAAAAACACCGGCCGAAGTCAAAGAAAGTGTCTGGACAGACATCACCAAGTCTATGAATGAAATATGGCCAATGATACAAATTATGTTTGAGAAAAATGAATTGGTGCAAAGAAGTAAGAAAGCCATCGAGAATATTAGAGAAGAACTGGGAGAGATGCCCACCAAGGCTAATGAAATCATCAAATTCCTAAATTCTAAAACCAGAGAGGAACTGGAAGATCTGAGAATTGAAGATAGAACATAGACCATCCTTGAGGTCAAGAGAATCCTAACCAAGAGAGGACTGATGCTACAGCTAGAGGAAAAGGTTCAGGCTATGGACCTAGGAGTGCAAAGGTTTTTCAACAAGATTGAGGCTCTATAGAAGAAGGGTCTTCCTGGTTTGAAAGTGATAAATGACAAATTGATGATGCTCCCCGACTACAAAAAGAGACTAGCCACTGTGGCTAAGGATAGTTCAAAATTTTCAAGAATACAAGGCAGTATCACTGGAAAGGCATTCCTAGATGCTCTACAGTTGGACATCAACATACAGCATGAGATCTGGTACATCTTCATCATCAAGCCGACTTTTTCTAAGTACACAGAGATGGATGAAATTTACCGAAGGTTACTCAAAGTCGTTGTTCCCAGTCATCTTCGTTGGGAAGAGATTTGCAATCTAATCAAGTAGTCAATGAGTTGTCCAAGCCCAGTCAACTATCCAGTTAGACGAGGTCGTGCAGAGGCCTCACCAACGGTTCACCTAGAAAACAGCATGAAACTTCGACACATCATCAAACAGTTTCCTAGATTTTTGTAGTTTGTTAAGTTAGTTAAGCTAAAAATAGATTTACCATATCCTGATCTTTAATGACAGGATCGTTTGTAATTTGGGTTATAAATGCTTCACTTTTCGAAGTATTGAGGGTTGATCTTTATGCCCTGCGAGCTATCAGACTGTAATATTTTTCAAGAGATCTTCCATTAATACAAAGAGGCATTTCCATAGGATTCTTGCATGTACTCATTGGTGATGTTTTCCTTTCTAAGTTAAATGTTGTTCTTGCATAGTTATCACATTTTTTTCTAAATCTAATCTTTGAAAGTAATGAACGTTGCAAGATTTATCTTTGTATACCATGTTTCTAACTTTAAAATATTTTAGTGTTTCATCTTTTGATTTTACGATAAAGAAATTCTTAACTGCTTCTTTGTGGTAATTGACATTCTCGCCTTTTCTTCTATTCCTCATTTTGTTGCTAAAAGAATCCAACGATTGCATTATCTCGCCCTATGAAAGGTTCATTTGTTTTCTAGTTTAGATTTTATTTCATGATACAGACCCCATAGCCCAATGGACGTGTAAAGCTCTCTCAGCCAACCCAATGAAAACGACAACAAACAAAACAAACATATTTTATTCACCTAGCCTAATATTTTAAATTTGAAACATATCTAAATCATATAGAGAGATCCCTCTCTGATGTTGGTAGGGCTAGATCCCAGCTTCGAAGTGGTTGGATAAATTTACCTCCCGTAGATTTCTTCTTTTCTAACAACCTCTAGGAAATTTACATAGCGTTAACACTCCCTTTATGGATTTCCACATAAAATCCTGGTGTACTATGTTCATTGTGATTTTTTTTCATTTATGTTTGTCAGTAAGTGTGTTGGTTTAATTTTTGTGTTGTTATGGTTTCTTCTTATTGTTTTCATTAAGTGCACACCACTGATAACTTAAATGGTTGAAAGAGAAGAAAAATACAGAAATTTAATACAATATTGATTCAACCCCCCCCCCCCCGCCCCCCTCTCAGTATTGTTGTGAGTTTCAACATAATAGAGGTAAAAAGAGTATGGTAAGCTTGAGTAAAATCATTGACAACGACGTCGGTGATTCCTCTTAGCTCCCACTCGCAAGTAAATATAATGTTAAACCAATCCCTCCTTTGCACATTTTAACATAAATATAATTAATATAATAATCCTTGTGTGTCTGGTCGTCAAGATTAAGGTAGAATGGGTGAAATAAAATAAAATAAAACCATGCATTCTCATTTGTATTTATATTAATTAAAGTCTTTGCAATAAAAATAATCACCACTCATGTTATAATACATTTTTCTAGTAATTTCAAGGCATTAAGGAATAATAAAAAAATTAACAAAGATAATATAGTTCCCATGCCATTTGGGGAGGGGAGGGAGAAATTCCTAAAAAATAGGAATTCCTAAAAAATAGTAAATCCTAGAAAAAAGGAAATCCTAAAAAACAAGACCTCAGATAGTACATGAGGTTTCTAGTGTATAAGAGAGAAATAAAAAGTCTAAATCAAAGCTAAATTAAAAAGAAAAATGAAAAATGAAAATGAAATTAACTTTGCATTGAAAAAAGAAAATAAATAAAAATGAAAAATGGATTTGTTTTTATATTTTGAGTTTTTTTGTGTTTAGATATTAGAAAAGGATGTACATGTTAAATAGTTAAATGGTTAGTTTGTTTAATACAAATTAGTTTGTCTTTGTAAAAAAGAATTTACCCCATGTAAAATATTTAACATGAATAAATTTTCCCTTAAGTGAAAGTAAATACCTAAATTAAGGGAAAATCATGGGGAAAACCACGAAAAAACAAAATAAATAATTTACATAAAAAATAAAAATTAATTGAAATAAAATAATATACATAAAATAAAATAAAATAAAATATAAATAAAAAATATTTACAAAATAACGAAAAATAAATAAATTAAATTAAATTACAAGTTAGAAAATTAAGCCCAAATTGCATGATTCTAGGTCCGTCGATCAAGGTTTCGCATGTGGGCACAATTTAGAGAAAACCGTATAAGGTAGGATTTGAAAAACTAGGCATCATGGAGAGGAGCGAGGCACATGTTGACCAAGGATGTGGTGATTAAGCTGCAATGAAGGGAAAATGAAGAAGAGGAAAGAACGACGCTTCATGTGACGATTTAACATTGCAAGTTTCGACGAGTATAAATGGGATGTTGACTCCAACCAAGAACACATGAAAGGTTAATCCACTCAATATACACATCTCAGAGGGCGTACATACTCATATTGTGAGTAGCAAGAAATTATCAAGTCGAGGAAAAGGTCTTTACATCATACCATCGTGCATGCGACATATATGTAAGAGTTGTTTGGAAACAATACGACAAGGACTCGCAACCATGAAGATAAATGGACTTATGGTGTGGGTTTTGGAGATAGGTAAGACCAAGAGAGGACGCATTATAAACCAATATGAAGAGGTTCAAGGACAAGCTTGTTGGAAAGGTGGGTCTGACATCCTTAGGGGATTCGGACCTCGAGGCAATTGCAAGCCAAGGTATTTTGCTTCCCAATGAGGAGAAGCTTAGAAAGAATCAAGGTCAAGGTTGCATAAAAGGATCAAGAGATTCCCCCATGGGCCTCTCCAATTTGGAATGATCACATGAACAAAGGGGCTTTGCAAACCTGCTCCTACAAAACAGGAGAATGAGATCAACCGTATGATCAAAGAAGACTTGTCATTACTATAAACAATATATTCACTACCTTTAGCCAATTTATAAGAGAATTTTAGGTTTATTCAATAATAACATGGTGGTTGTAGATGAGTGTCCTAAGACTACATGTTCCAAGTTTCAACTCAGAAGAGGGATTATCAATTACGCGATTTAGACCTATATTTCAAAATAGGTGAGTAGAATATGCATGTGAAATCACAAAGATGAAAACATGAAGCACAATCATGCTCGCAGGAATATGCATAGTTTGAGTTAGTCAATTAGGACATGCAATAGAAAAAATCATGCAGCCACATCATATCACCAGGCACTTCATAACCAATAAAAGGTCAGAAGATTGACACATCAATTCCATCTTACAAATGTCAACAAAAACATAACAATTCAATAAGCATCATGAAGACATTTGAAATCATACGCTGAAAATGAATAATCAACACCCATCAAAGACAATCATCAATCAAGATATTATCCTCAACTCCTGCAATGTAGGCATAGAGATAGTATTAGGTTCAAGTAGTATAGGATTAAGCAATAGGTTTAAAATTTTAGTAGGGAGGCCCTTTCCTTTCACTTGTAAAAACAAAAGTAAAGGGGGGTTGTTGTGGCCACAACAACATGTTTTATAGCTTCCCAAACTATTTCCCTTTGCTCACCATACAATTCCTAAAATAACAAAATCACATATTTGACCTGATTTAACCGATTTCACAATAATGCATGACCAAGCTTCATTGAAAGTCCAAATTGAGTGATCCAAATTCTTGAGTGCTCATTAGGACAAGCCACACCTTTCTACATTTTTGTGTTTCACTATGAATCCAATAAGTTGTTGATGTGTAAAATCATCACAAAAATGACACTTTTACATAGGGTGACAATCAACCTTTTGTTCCCTAGGAAAATACACACAAGCTTTGGTAAAATGAATTCTATAGGGAAAAAAAATATTGGGTTAGAATGTGCAATATTTCCAACAAAACTCAAATTTAATATTTCCCCAATCAATGATCAATTCAAATATATAGGTGTGCCAAAATAAGATTTTCTCTGATTTTTCACTTTTTCATAACATGCAAGCAACTATCACTAAAATGTATGTTAAAGGTTGAATATACACCCAAATCAAATTACAAAAGATATTCTAAATTCCTTCTTCAATTATGTTATAGATTTCATGCCATGAATCCATTTTTAAACTCTACAAAGAAAAATACTATGATTCTTCAATAACAAGAAAATGTAGGTAGGAAACTTATTTGGATAGGTATGCTCTTTATGGTTGGACAAGCATCTTTATAATCCACTCTGTCCTGATTTTTCCTTCTATGTAATGTGACAATTTTGTAGTATTTTTCTTTATATGTGTGTTTTTATGTTTTGATTGGTCCTTGTTGGAATTATTTTCATTTGTTGAAAAGGATTAATGATGTCATTAATGTCATATTATGGAATTACAATACACGCAGATTTTTCAAGATTAATTTATATATGTCTACAAGCATATTAAAAATAAGGGTGCATGTGAAAAAGTAAAAAGTGAAATGGTGGTTTCAAACCCATGGTTTGGGGTATTTCCCATGGTATTTGGAACTCATTATTTGATTAAGGGACATTTCCCTTCATTAAGGGTTATGAAAAAGTATTAAAAGAGAAGTCATTGAGAGAAAGTGAGTGTGTGAAATATGGATTAGCAAAGATTGAATTGCAAAATCAGTTTCAGGTCATCTTGGAATTTTTACAATAACGTCTTTTCTAGGATATTTCAGACATTGCAATTTGGAAGAGACATAGTAGAGATATTGGTGTACCTATGGTAAAAATTTCATATTCTGGTTCACTATACGTTTGGAGATATTCCCTATGGAAGTTAGGGTTCCTGAATGCTCCTGAAATCAATTCAAATAGGTCAGTTTGGAACTTTCACTATAAATTATTATATCTCCATTATTTTCTACATATTCTCTCCTTTCCACATAGACAATTTTCCCCTATGTCATTTACCTTCCACCCTTTTCCTAATGTAAGTTTTAATAACAGTAAATCATATCAAAGATAAAGTTTCAAGCATCCTAGTAACATCCACAATCTCTATTTGAACATCATTGGGTCAATATAAATCAACAATTTCATTCATATTTCCCTGGAAACTGAACTTAACCCTCTTTATTCAACTATCTTGCAAAGTAGAAAGTAATTTTTAGCCATTAGATGAGAGGAATTTATGGCCATGTCTTTGACCCGGTGAATGACTAACCTCATGCAGAATATATATATATATATATATATATATATATATATATATATATATATATATATAATTGTCCTTGGCACTATTTGGATTGAGGTTTTATATAGCCATGGGGTAGTCTTGGATTTTTAAACCATTCATGGGAACATGTACATTTTCCCCATAAATTCTAGAGACAATCTCTTACTTTTCCACCTTGGGGGTTTGTTAGAGTTGAACATTTTTCACCCTCAGATGGAAATCGTGTCTCTAGGAATTTGTTTCTAGATAAACCCTCTTCCCAAAAAGTAGCAATTGCATGGCCTCAACATCATAATTGAGAATTGCATCATTTATCTTTTGATTTTCGAAATTGAATTGTCCATAAATGAAATTATATGCTTAATCTTTTCTAATGATATTTAACATACATGTTGGTGATTTATTTATGTATCTTTGTGTATCCACACTCTCTTGAAAAATTTTCAATAGGGACATCTCACCTTGATATGTTCTTATTTCAACAACTACCATGGTTGTCTAGGTTTAGAGTTGAAATCCTAGTTAAAAAGTTCTCTATAATTCGGTTTCAAAAAAGTTTTGTTCATTATGCTTTTTGTTGTTTTCCCAATTCCTTCTCAATTAACTAATAATTTTAATAGATTATGCCCACTCAAATGATATTTTTTATGGATTTAAAATATATAGTTTAATGAAGTCAAAGTAATTTCAAAACCTTAATTCGTATAAAGTACACAATGTTTTATAAAGCACTAAATTTTTTATAAAGAATACTAACTTTTGTAAAGTACTCTAAGTCTTATAAAAATACACACATGTAATCTCAATCACTAAAATGAAAATTTCTACGAGCATTAGTAATTCAATAACCATTATGTAGTTGTAGAATATAAGAAAACACACACATAAATAGCTAAATATATAGGAAACACACATATCCAACTAAAAATGTACTAAAAAGGATTTGAACCCCATCTAGTGTTTCCAATTAAACTACAAGAATCCATTTCACCTACATTATACTCTTGGAACAAAATTAAGTAGTTATGGAAAAACGACTATTATGTATGTTTTCAATGGTCAAGAAAACAATCAAATAAACTAACTAATGTAACTAATGTAGAGAGATATTTTTACCAATATAATGATTCTCAAAGATTGACACTAAAGGGAAAGAATGATACAATAAGAATCCTTTCTCATAAGGAACAAATCATCTTAGTATGGAGGTGTACAAAATATCATTTCGTATTTACAACAGTATCAAAAAACATCATTAATGACATTAATGGCATTGCCATTGAATAGCAACAATGGTTGAATCATAATCTCCACATTTCTTCTTTTTACTTTATTTATTACATGTTTTAGTTGAACCTATTTTCCTTTACTTAAGAATCCTTTCTCATAGGGAACAAATAATCTTAGTATGGAGGTGTACAAAACATCATTTCGTATTTACAATAGTATCAAAAAACATCATTAATGACATTGCCAACAATTGTTGAATCCTAATCTCCACATTTCTTCTTTTTACTTTATTTATTACATGTTTTAGTTGAACCTATTTTCCTTTACTTCACTGCTTGAAGTGGGTTATTTGTTACCTCCATTGAAATTGTAAGACCGCTTTGTAGTAAATCAATTCCTTTAAATGATCTATGTTTTTAAGTGAATGTACTCAAAATGTTTATATTAAGTACTACATTGAGATATATTAAAAAATGACAATATTCATAATATATAACTCACTAGTTATATATAATATATAACTCACTAGTATGTTTATATTTACTTTTCTATGAGTCAGTCCATTCTTTGGTGAAGGGGGAGTGGCTATCAATGGTTTCACCCTTTTCCCAATTCACGAGTTATTCTATAATGATGAGCTTCAAGAAAAACCTCTTCAAAAAATTGGCACATAAGCCTTGATCTAAGGAGAATTTTACTCTACAAAAAGGGAAGAGGACAGAGAAGACTCCCATTTTTTCAGAAACTATTAAATATAAAAATAGTAGATACCAATTATAAATATAATTGAATTACATTTGTGGGTTTATTCAATATTTTCTTATATATCTTCGCCCATGATTTAAACAATTGTTTCATTGGTGTGGATTGACACCATGATAAGAGAAACAAGAAGTCAACTCTATTGTAGTATCCATACCAATTGTAGACTGAATTTTGTCAAATTCAATACAAAGTTGAGTTATAAAATTAAAGGGAAGAATTATATTTATTTATACTTTTGCAATACTCCTTCTAATCTCATCACAAGCTTGAAGAATTATTCCCTCATCTCATTAACAAGATACATTTTGTCATGATCAAATGATTCTCTATGCTCCATACTAATGCACCCTTTTCCCACTCCCTAGTTGGTATTCATATTTTTCATTTCCATATATTTTCACTCTTTCACCCCGCTCCTTAAGTGCCCCAAAGTAAAAATATGACACTATTTAGTTGTTTGAAGAGCATGGGCCACTTGAATGTGCATAAGAGACCATCTCTTCTCCTAGACTGGAGGATGAAAACCAAAGCCACTCACTTGCAAGATGCCCAATCCTATAATGAATGTAACATGTCTGGCATAAACATAACCAAAGTCACATCCATTGAACATTTGTTCCATCCAAAGATCCACCTTATAACTTAAAAATATAAGAATTGAAAATGCATCTACATTTTATTCATGTAAATAATAAGTAAATGCACTCCTTGATCAACAAATGCACAATTGAGGGGTTGGAATAAAATTTTGACATTCCTTTTGTTGGAATATTCACCAATACTAAGAGGGGGGGGGGGGTGAATCAGTATTGAACACTTTTTACCACTTTTAATAAAAACATGTAATCATCAAGTTTATAAATCACTTATCACTTATGATTGCATTCAATATATCATAAACATATAACCATAAACAATGCATCACATCATATCCATAGATACACAATACACCAGATTTTTACGTGGAAAACCAAATGGGATAAAACCATGAAATTATTTCTTATATATCAAAATATTACATTCATAGGAAGCACCAACTTCCAAATTCTCCAACACCAATTGGAAGGAGGCTCCAACCTGAAGGAAGCTACAACTCCCCAAATTCTCCAGCTCCAACTGGAAGGAGGATCCAACCCTCTGATTTACAAGCTCAAACCTGAAGGAAGCTCAAACTCCTTGAATTCTATAGGTCCAAATGGAAGGAGGCTAAAACCCCCTAATTTGTAGGTTCCAACCTGAAGGAATATCCAACTCTAGATATTATCCATCTCCAACCAAAAGGAGGATACAACCCCCTTTCCTTACCCCTTCCTTCCGCCTTGAAATATAAGTGTAGACTCACTGATAATAAATATATCATTGATAATAAAACTATTATTGATAATCAACATGTCACTTTCCTTGTTACTATATCTATCAATGTCATTGTCACTACCACTATCACTATCACTATCATTGTCATTGCCACTGTCACTGTCATTGATATTGATATATCATCATCAACATCAGCATAAACTATAACCAGATACACTCACATAGATCATATACCAAGACCATCATCAACCTCAAACCATATGCTAAGACATGTGTGCCATATCATCCATGTAACAAGAATTTGTCATATCCATAAACTATGTGCCAAGATATGCCTAAAACAGGTTCCATAACATTCATCAACCATGTACTAAAAACATGTGCCATAACATCCATAAACCATGTACCAAGATATGCCTCAAAAATTTTAACATATACCAAAGTACATCTCAAACCATGTGCCCAATATCCAAGATTCTCCTCAAACCATATGCCAAAAGCATGCCTTAAGCATGTACCAAACCATCCAAGATATGTATCAAAAACACATAGAGAACCATACTTTTCAACATGTGAGAAATCTATAATGAATAAAGGTCTGAAACGTGTACCCAATATTCTTCAATATCTTCTCTTAAATTCCTCCAAGTTTCACTCCTTGAATCGTCCGTGAAAAGGAGTTATAGCGAAATTGGCAAACCTCGATGAATTATGAACTATTTCGGAGAGCAAACTTATAGAAAATGTCACGCATTAAGTATTTTATATCTGGTTTTGAAACTCACATACAACATACTAAAGACTGTACTCATTCTAATTCAATAGGTCTCATATAATTTGGATCATCTATGAATAATTTATGACTATTTTTCTTAGAACACTTGTTTGAGACTAGTTTCAGGACTTGTCAAAAAACATATCTTCCATAGAGTGTATATCAAAAAATACAATGACCCAGAAGTTGAAATTAGTACTACAAGTACATTGATATGTCTTCTTAACAGCCTCCAAGTTTCATTATCTGAATCATTCTAAAAGTAAGGTTATAGTGAAAATGGTGAGATGACATTTAAATAAAATACCTTAGAACACATCATCACAAGACTTCATCCTCCCTTGGAATTTCTCCCTTCTTCACTTTATATTCCCTTGAAATTTGCCTCAGATCTCCTTGGTTACCTGAGATAAAAATCACTTGAGTTAATATAACAAATGAACTTTTAGGTGCCTTATTTATACTAGATCTAGCACCCTCTTTTTAGGGTCGACTTGACCCAAATAAAATTCAATTCAATTTTTAATGATTATTCCATTGGGGACGACTTTACCAACAATATCCTTAATATTTATTTTAATATTCATTGCAATGGGGTCGAATTGTAACTTATTGTTTGTAACACTTTGTGGGCTTATTAAACATACTTTGGCGCTTCCATATTCAAGAGGTAATATCTCCTTAACCGTGAGGAACCACGTGGTGTACCACCTACCGTTGGAAATGGCGTGGAAAGGACTATCAATATATGGATGTGTTACATGCATTTTCAATGTCCTTCATGGTATTTTTCTTTAATCAACTTTGGGCTCCATGACCACATCATCGGGGATTCTTAACAACTTAACCACCTGGCCATATTTCCAAGGCTTCTTGTATAATTCTTCAAAGCATATTCCCATGAGGGCCATGCTTAAAGATACGTCATAAAGGAACCACTTTGGAGACTTCTCCAAATACACCCATCACTTCTAAATGCCTCCAACCTTTCTTCGGGGATTCTTCTAGGATTGACCAGGATTGAAATCAATGACAACCAACTATCCAACACCTTCTATCATAAAATATCCTATGAAAATATTACATTGTACTTGCATGATTCAAAATCCCCACTATCTACTCAAAATATGAATTCTGGTAAAAACAAAAGGTTTTTTACCACCCTAAGTGAACTTGGTAAAATGTACATGGAACATATCAAAATGCACACCATATGCAATTAAAAGACACAATACTATAGTATCTCACATTTTTAAGTATCCTACATATTCACATTTCTCCAAAATATCTCTAAATGCACAAAGTATCCCTACAATAATGGTAGCTTCCTTGTTTTTCACTATTTTTGTGAACTCTGGAAATATGCACACAAATGGCCAAAAAAGAACGCCCATGGAAAATGGTAGCCTCTTTTTCTGATATGAAAACTAGAAATTTGTATTCATGACATTTTTAACCTTCCTATAT
>ML793467.1:221045-277166 GCA_009831015.1 Picea engelmannii | reverse complement strand
CTGGAAATATGCACACAAATGGCCAAAAAAGAACGCCCATGGAAAATGGTAGCCTCTTTTTCTGATATGAAAACTAGAAATTTGTATTCATGACATTTTTAACCTTCCTATATAGTTATATAAATCTAAATCTAAAAAATCCTCGTCGTTCCAAAAAAACCTATGTCATTTTAGCAAGATATTTGCATGTACCTAACAATTTTGAAGGCCATCTACAGACATTTTGAGGATGATGGAATGAATTTTATGGATTATTACACTTAGTATTGGATAATTTCACCTCGAGCCTTCTCTTGGTGGTGTTAGAAAACCTTTTTTTCATGCATCAGTGCATTTTTTTTGGAGTTAGAATTTTTGCTAAAAGTCAGCATTACAATGTGTTTTTTGAACATGTGGGAGAATGATTAAAAGTTGTCGATGGTGAGGGATAGTAGTACACATGGTATAATTTAAACATGGCACAACAAGTGTGGGGCTCGTGATTTGGTTGTTTTATGATGATGACTGAATCCTTTTTGTACCGATATTATATGTTTTATTAACCATTTTGAAGAAGTTTTCGAAGGATTGTGTATCAATTCATCATGGCTTTATAAAAGGTATGTGTAATTGATGTTTTGCAATGGTTTTGAGTTAGATTCAGTTGGATTTAATGTTTATAAGGATCTAATGTGCGATCTGTGTGTCACTGGGAGAATTCACAATGCAATTTTCCATCTGGTAGCCCGTTCGGCACTTCATCCAACACCTGATCATGTACTTCATCTGGAACTACATCTAACACTGCATCTAACACTTGGAGCATAGGCGAGTTGGAGGTTGTTATATTGGTGACATGTGTTGGGCGAATCAACGACCTGGGTTTTTTTCCCCCTCATGGCCTCTAGCTATTGATCTCTTGACATCTCAGATTAGGCAGTTATGCTAATTACTGAGTGGATCATTGAATTTCTAGAAGCCAAAGCTGTTAGCAACTCATTTAATGAATTTTCTATTTTTAGAGGAGGTCAACCCTTCCAATGGTCAACCTCTCGAGTTGTAATTCGCCTATAAATACCACCAGTAGTGGAAAGACCAAGACACAATTGTTAAAAAGAGTTTCATTGTGTAATTCATGCATTCTCTACAACGTTTGTTCCATATTTTGTTTTTTCTCATTAATGACATAATTGCATTGAGTTAAGGCTGCGTTTTTCTGTTGGAGAGTAGCCACGACCTGCTGGGGGGCCCACCAGTGGTCTAGGTGATTGTACATCAGTAGATATCATGTGTTTATCTTATTTCTTATTTATACTTGTTTCTGTGTTGTATGTATTTTTCAGTTTCAATTACTGTATATGTCAATTATAATTTGATTATCTAATTTGTCTTTCTTTAATTGCAGATTTCTTATAGGAGCTCGTTAATTATCATGGTGTGTCTCTTTCTTAGCTATGAATCGTCCTGCAGGATACTAATTTAGATAGTGTATCGAAGTCTTAATTAGTTACTCTGGTTTTGGCAACTAAAACAGAGCATTAACTTAGACAGGGTATTAGTGTAAACATATTTTTAATTTAAGGTTGTTTGTAAGTTGTGATGGATTAATTGTTTCAAGTTTTGATAGTTGTAATCAAGATAAATTCATAGATCTATTTGGTTTATTAATATTGTTTTAGTATGCTAGGATATAAATAGATTTTAGTTGCTTACTTGCTTATTTACTTGTTGTTTTCTTATTTAAAAAGAGATTGAATAGATAGCTTTGAAATAGATTTCTTGTTATTTTCTTATTTAGAGATAGTTCATAGCCCTAGGTTGTTTAAGGTTACTTAGGCCATATAGAGTTCATAATTCTATAATTTCTTAAAGATCTTCTTTGTTTGAGTTTATTGGCATTAGATTAGATTAGGTTAGGCTAGGCTAGATTAGAGCTCTAGACCTGCATATACAGTGATGGCACCTCGAATCTTATGAGCACTGGGTTGACAATTTAATGTCTAAATAGATAGCATATATTTTACTCGATATTTTTGGCGCCATTGTCGAGGAGGTTCTAAGGGGATTAGAGATTAGGTAGGTAGGTTGTCTTTAATTACACAACAAGGGGGAGGAGAAACTTTAATATGAGAGGTAAGAACCTACGCATCCATTTTAATGGGTCGCTCCAAAGCCTTGTTGTTCCCTTTTCGCAAGAGTGTTTACTTTTTCTGCAAGTTTGCTTACTTTTCTTAGTTTGTTTACTTTTCTCAACTTGTTTAATTTCCTGCAATTTACTTTCCCGCAAGTGTTCTTTCTTTCTTGCACAGTGTGCTTACTTTCCCTCAATTTACTTTCTCGCAAACGTGCTCTCTTTCCTGCATAGTGTGTTTACTTTCCCACAAATTAGTTTTCCTGTCAGTGTGCTTATTTTACTGCAAGAGTATTTTCTTTTATTTCTTTTATGCAAGTTTAATTTATTTCATGCAAGTGTGCTTCCCTTTCGCAAAGTGTGTTTATTTTTCCTTCTAGTGTGTTTACTTTCATACACGTGTGAGTTTGATTTTATTCCTGCAATCGTATTTTATTTTATGCTTTGATTTCTTTCCTGTAAGTGTGATTTATTTTATGAAAGCGTGGTGTGTTTGGTTTGTGAAATCTGCTTTAAATATGTCTTTCATCTTTTAGGTAGTTGTGATTAAAAACTTTAAAAAATCTATAATAATAAAAAAAAAACCTTTGGATGTTTTAAACCCTAGACACTAATCCCTGTGTGAGGTAGGACCCATCAACCAATAGAATGGACTCGAAGGTGACCATTAGTTTGGGAGAACTCTCTCAAATCCTAGTAGCAACTGGGATATCTTCTTTTCAGGAAGAACACATATTGACAATAGTCAAGAACTTGTCTACCTCTCCGGAAATATTAGAAGAATCAAGGTCCTATGAGCTACAAAATGATTTTCCTTGCCAAACTGCGAAGGAAGCCGAAAAATTATGGAATACATCCGGTGGAGAGAAATCACTAAGACCTAAGATTGAGGAGTTCTCAACATCCATTTCAGCAGATCCTTTATGTACTTTAGAAATCAATAATCCAAAAGGAGAGGATCTGCATAGCATGAAGAAGGAGAGAATAGAAATTATTGTTGATGAACATCAAGATTACATTGAAATTTGGTTTCAAGAGGTCATCAGGCCACAATACTATTCTCTTCTTCAACACCTTATGATGCCAAAACAACTAGGCCGGTTGGTTCTTCATATCCAGGTAATCACTGTGGTAACTTTTTCATATGTGGATATGGGTATGTTTCTTATCTTTCTTTGCACATGGTTACATTGGAAAAGTTCTTACACTTGAATAATGATTTTTCTTTCTTTTTAGGTAAGGTAGGATAGTAAATAAAAACTGCATGTTGTTAGTTTAGCTTAAAGTCTATTGCAGCCTCATTTTACATTTTCTTTTTAATAAAACAACTATGAGATACATGTCCCAGTGAGTTGATCTCATTGATCTCATTAGTTTTTTATATTTTAGAGTGTGGTTTTTGACAAACAGTCCTAGAGATTTATGCAGGTATTTATTTCACCAAGAGTAGACAATTTCAAGGAGACAAAAAGCGAATTATTTTCCTTCAGAAATATTTATATATTTGAACCTTTTTGTCTTCTAAGCATCAATTGAATAATGACTTGTTGTAATTAGCTATATTTTTGCAAATATTTCCATCTTCTTTTTCTCAAGGCATCTTTAATGGCAGTTTCTCTGAACCTCCACCACTAGAGGACATAAGGAAGTGATACCTTGACTATCAAACTTAGAGGTTACTCGTACAATTTCCCCCGAAATCCTAAGTAAGTGAGTAAAGTATCTTTATTAAAGAGTAACAAGGAGGTCTGATTAGTGGTTGGCCATGGAAACATCACAATAGCTTTAAAAAAAAAGTGAGTTGAGCCTAAAGATACCTTTCTGTTCTTTCCCAATGGTACCATCCACTACACACTAAAAATGATTGATTATACCATATCTTTAGATAGGCTATGTCTGCTTAAGTACCCCTTACATCTGGACAATATCTAAAGGAATACTTAAAGGAGAGTCATCCTCTAACCTAAATACCATCCCAATCTAAAAAAATGAAAGAGAAACGTTTTTCAGAGCTATCTCCCCATCTTTTACAAAGAAACATTTATATTAAAATATTAAAAGATGTTGGACCAGTCTTTGAGGGTGTAAGAGGCTAACCCATCGGGATATTGAACAGGTCTGCTAGAGGCGGGTATCGGCCGATGGTATGATTAGGTAAACTCGTTGGAGTACTAAACAGGCTTGCTGGTAGTGGAACATTCTACCTAGCGAGGATTATAATCTGACAATATATATATAATAAAATTCCTAAATCTTAAACTTGTCCTGATGTACGACATTACTTGTAGACAAAGCCAAAAATAAGTATGTATGGTTAAGCTAAGGTCAATGAAATCCATAACTCTTCCATTGGGAAATAACTTTAAGAATATCTTAAGACTCTCTCACCTACCTCTTCTTAACTATATGTAGGATGTTATATCCTATAGGTGGGGACATATTCTAATTGTCTTGTCAAACTGATGTGTGAAATTTATGTCTACACTTTGAAAGATGTAAATCTTAGGCTATTGGGAGAATTGACTTGTTCCCTATATTTTTTATTGTGAGGTGTCACAATACTTAGGAGTGGGAGAGGGGTTTCATGAGCTGAAAAATGATAAATATTGTCTATCTATAATCCATGAGAAGAAGAAGTATTGTCTTTGTAAAATTTATGTATATTGCTTTCATGATATGGGTTATTATATCAACAGTTATTTTTTATTGAAATGATAAATTAGATACCACTGACATCACTGTGTGTTATAAGCCTGTCATGAATTTTATTTATTTATTTTTATGTTTATATAATGGAATACTTCTTAACTGGTTCTTTGTGACAATTACATCTCAATAACACATTGTTAAACTCACTATCGATCTATGTTACACACCAATGAACAAAGGAACAAGGATAATTTTATTTGTATTAGGCTAGGTATTTATCTCAGTGTGGTTTTGATTTGGAGTTTGTTGGATGAGATTCTAGGTCTAGGGAGCTATGCCAGGGTTTCCAAATCATAGTAATTCTTCTTATAATCTTATCAAACAATCATAGGAAAGCATGGAAATGGCAGCAAATTGTAGCAGAAGAGCAACAACTTTGGAGGATGATTTGGAAGCCTTCCTCAATGATTTTTTTAATAAAAAAGTTATGGATGGAAAGTTGAATATGTCCTATACACCGTGGAGTCTCTAATATAAGAAAAAACCTACATCTAACCCCTTCAAAATTGATTTGAAAACAAATTGTCCAAAAGCGCAACGACTGTGACAGAAGTGAAACAAAACAATAGGGGCCAAATATGGAGCGCTAAATATTTAATCATAGTACATTTTACAAAATGGGGAGAGGTTTTTTTATATAAGGTTGTTTTTAAGACAAACCTCTCTCATTTTTGTTAAATTCATTCCCATGTTCTTATAATATGTGCCACAAAATAATGTCCAAAACAGGCAATTAAATTGGAGAATTTGATTTTCTGAAATAGGCCTCCAAGAAAGTTGAATATCTCTCAATATATGATACCTGTGTAAAAATAGAAAGAGGATATTATGATTTGTTATTTCCTTATAAAAACCCTCCTTTGGTTTTCCAAAATTCATCTTTATTTGGTCAAACTCATGTTTTGAAAATAATAACTAAAACAGGAAATTAAATTGGAGAATTTGATTTTCTAAAATAGGTCTCCAAGAAAGTTGAATATCTCCCAATATATGATACCTGTGTAAAACATGAAGGAGTTTATTGTGATTTGGTATTTCGTTAGAAAAAATTCCTTTGGTTTTCAAAAATTCATCTTTATTTGGTCAAAAACCTCTTTTGAAAATGATGACCAAAAACAGAGTCAAAAGTGCAACGTGGTCTTGTAGAATACTTTTGAGTGACTTCTCCTGATCCATTTTCTAATGTAGTAGTGTCTCTAGATCTTGATGTCATTGTTGTCCTTTTTCAAGAGCATCTCTAGGTGTTCATTTACTCTACCAAGACAATACTCTCTGTCCTTTTCAAATTATGCTACAATAGTGCCCTCAATATCGTGTTGACATAGTGGAGGAGATGGCTCAAGACTCATTTGACAATAGAAAGGCATGTCAAATTTTATTTGAAAATATAAATATTTGACCTAGGACACCAACAATAACCTTGAAATATTACATTTGATCATTGGCGACTACTAGACTCTAACAAACTCCAAACCCTCCAACTCAAACTATCTCTCTGTTTGATCAAAAGGCCAATAAAATTGGTGATTCCCCTGCAGTCTCATCAAAAAAAAAAAAAAAAAATCCTACTAGTAATTCTCCATTTCCCTCAACACCTATTGATCCTCAACCTAAGAAGTTACAAGATGCATTCCAACAAGATTTTCCTTCAATCCCTACAAATAGAAGATGAGCCAATTGGTTCAAAGGGGAATCTTTTCGAAGAAGTACCCGAAGTGCAAGTGGAAAACCTAATGTAAAACCTCCAAAAACTTCAGATCCTATCCAAGTATCCTCCAATCATTAAAGCCCTCATAAAATACTCAGGTAAGTTTCTACAAAAGAGTTGGAGCCCGATAGAACAGTAAAATTTGAACCTATCCCTCTCACAAGCACTCTGTTACTCCTACCTCACAGATGCCTACATCAGCTTCCAAAGTTGATAGAACCTCTACATCCATCAAGGGATCCAAGCCCTCTTTTGAAACATTTGATCATACCCCAATTATTGAAAAATTACAACAAGAAAATGTCTAGTTGCTTCAACAGTTGGAAGAGTGAAAGACTATGGATAGGCATCTCCACCATGACAATGCGGTATTCAAGAAAAATTGAATTCTCTCCAACAATTGGTTGATCAAATGACCAATGAAAATCGTATCCTCCAGGCACAATTGAAACATCGTAAGAGGCACAAGACAAAGTCTTCAAGACAAGAGGGAGAAGCTTCTAAAGCTAATCCACCCCCTCCTTCATGAGTCTAGTTATGTTGGGTAATTCATTTTTGTTTGTAGTGGGACCTACAAATCCTTAGGTGTGGGGGTAATGTTGGGCTCGTGATTTGGTTGTTTTATGATAATGAATGAATCCTTTTTGTACTGGTATTATATGTGTTATTAACCATTTTGAATAAGTTTTCAAAGGATTGTGTATCAATTCATCATGGCTTTATAACAGGTATGTGTAATTGATGTTTTGCAATGGTTTTGAGTTAGATTCAGTTCAATTTAATGTTTATAAGGATCTAATTCACGATCTGTGTGTCACAGGGAGAATTCACAATGCAATTTTCCATCTGGTAGCTCGTTCGACACTTCATCTAGCACCTGATCCAGTACTTCATTTGGCATTGCATCCAGCACTTAGAGCAAAGGCTAGTTGGTGGTTGTTATATTGGCAGCATGTGTTGGGAAAATCGAAGACCTGGGTTTTTTTCCCCCTCGTGGCCTCCAGCTACTGATCTCTTGACATCTCAGATTATAGTTATGCTAATCACTGAGTCATTGATTCAGTTTCTAGAAGCCAAAGTTGTTAGCAGCTCATTTAATGAATTTGCTATTTTTAGAGGAGGTCGACCCTTCTAGTGGTCGACCTCTCGAGATGTAATTCTCCTATAAATACCACCAGTAGTGGCAAGACCAAGACATAATTGTTAAGAAGAGTTTCATTGTGTAATTCAGACATTCTCTGCAAATTGTGTTCTATATTTCGTTTTTTCTCATTAATGACAAAATTGCATTGAGTTAAGATTGTGTTTTGTTGTTGGAGAGTAGCCACGACCTGCTGGGGGGCCCACCAATGGTCTGGGTGAATGTACATCAGTAGATATCATGTGTTTATCTTATTTCTTAGTTAGAATTTATACTTGTTTCTGTGTTGTACGTATTTTTCAGTTTCAATTATTTTATATGTCAATTATAATTTGATTATCTAAGTTGTCTTTCTTTAATTGCAGATTGCTTGTAGGAGCTAGTTAATTATCATGTTGTGCCTCTTCTTTCATAGCTATGAAACGTCCTGCAAGATACTAATTTAGATAGTGTATCGAATTATTAATTAGTTACTCTGGTTTTGGCAACTAAAACAGAGCATTAACTTAGGCAGGGTATTAGTGTAAACATATTTTTAATTTAAGGTTGTTTGTAAGCTGTGATGGATTAATTGTTTCAAGTTTTGATATCTGTAATCAAGATAAATTTATAGATATATTTGGTTTATTAATATTTTTTTAGTATGCTAGGATAGAAATAGATTTCATTTTCTTACTTGCTTATTTACTTGTTGTTTTCTTATTTAAAAAGAGATTGAATAGATAGCTTTGAAATAGATTTCTTGTTGTTTTCTTATTTAGAGATAGTTCATAGCCCTAGGTTGTTTAAGGTTACTTAGGCCATATAGAGTTCATAATTCTAGATTTTCTTAGATCTCTTCATTATTTGAGTTTATTGGCATTAGATTAGATTAGGTTAGGCTAGGCTAGATTAGAGCTCTAGACCTGCATATACAGTGATGGCACCTCGAAGCTTACGAGCCCTGGGTTGACAATTTAATGTCAAAATAGATAGCATATATTTTACTCGATAACAAGTATATTCATTGAAGATGACTTGGCTTATTTCCAACATCCAAAAAAAAATTGAATTTTGGAAAAGAAATGTACATCATTTGATTGAATGGGGAATGTACAATTTCACAAATGCAACTGCATCATCACCCATAAGTCCTTAAAATTGTAGAATTTGGAATTACTTATAAAACCCCACATCCTGAACAATTTCTCATATGCATCTTCATTTGGTAGACCTTCAATAAATTAGAAAAAAATATTGACATTTTCCATTCAAAAAGAGATTAATGCATGCAAACTCTCACTTCAATATAGAGTTTACAATTTCATGAATTTCTTGAAATTTAAAAAGTATGTATATGTTTAGAAGTTTATTTTAGCTTTACAATTTCATCTTGTTGCATGAGAATCCTATCTGAAAGTTTTCCATTTGATTACCCATAGTTTAATTCCATGTAGCCATTTCCTTTATGATGTAAAGCCTCACCACGCTTACATGGAACTCCAATAATTTCAACATCCTTTCAAATTTGAATGAACTTATATTTATCATTATCCTTGGTTAGATATTTATTTTCATTCTCTCGTGTTATTTTCAAAACTTCATGGAATATCTTCAAAAGTTTGTACGACAAGATTTTATTTTCAGATGGAGATCTGTGGTTTTCTAGAATTGGGGGCCTATGGCCCACACCCTGCTATCACGAGCCTCCCTCTTTCTTATTTTTATCTCATTTTACCCATCGGTTTCGCAATACACCTAACATGATTATAGGCCCGACCCCACTCCATTAAAAAAACCCTCACCCTTTCCCTGCTGACTCTCCCCTTGCCTCCCTCGTCGGCGTAGTAGCCTGTGGTGCCCTGAGCTACCTGAGATCAGTCTAACATTGAAGTCGCAACTGACTTGTCACCAAGGAAGGGCTTCTCAATGGCCACCTATGATGATTAAGTTGAGTACTCTCCAGATCCAGGAGAATTTCTCCTCTGGATGGGAACAGTTGGAAACCCACCATATTCTACCTAGAAACAACTATCCAGGTTGACCCAACTGAGCTCCCCACCACTTTCTGCACCTCCTCTGATCTCCCAGAACGACTTCCTATTGCATATTTCAGCAGTAACAATCTCCTCTCCCTTTCATTTCTCAGGCTCCCCCCCTGGCTTGGACGTGAACACTGGGACAACTTTCCCTTGGCCCTGACGCTCCCCCTCACCATTTTTTTTTATAGTACTTCACCCCACTACATCGCTCTTCCCACTCAAGTTTACACAGCTCCCCTCTCCCCAACACACTACGACTTATTCTCTTCGCCTCCTATTGTTTTTGTCTCTTGGACCTTCCTAGATCTCGTAATGAACCCCTTCTCCACTCAAGGCCTGGAAGATCTTAAGGTACACCCAGATAAACTACTAGAATCTCTCTTCAAAGATCAAGGTGAAAGGATCATTCAATATCGGGAGCATAGCTAGGATTTCTCCACAGATTGTTATTTTCCTCCTGAGGGCCAAGACTACCATCTGGGTCATGCACCCACGACTTTGGAGCGAGGGTTTGTTGCAGCAAATATCCAACCCCACAACCTCAATGGTTAGGACCTCAGCCACAACGGAGCATCAGGGCCCCCACCCGCCCATTGACTTGGATCCGGATACTCAAAGCACCTTAGGGAAAAGGAGGAGGAAGTGTAACAAGTTTCTAGAGTCTTCTAAAGAAGACCCAAACTTCATCCTCGGTGGTGACCTTTCGATGACATGAGGCTCGACAATGGTATAAAAAACCCTAGTGGGAAAATATTACGGTTGACAGTTCAGCGAAAAAACCCTACGAGCTTGGGCCACCACAAATTGGGGAGAAAAATCAACAAACCCACCCAATATCTTATGCCTCTCTAGAGGATGGTTTATGATTATCTTCGCGGATCCCTCGTGGGCCATGGACACACTCCAAACTAGCTAGACAATTAACTCATCCTTGGTCCTAATGAGACTATGGAACCCTACTTTCGACGTGGTCAATGAGCGTTTGGACTCCATCCCAATTTGGGTCCGACTCCCAAGCCTTCCCCCTCACCTCTGGTTAGAAATATGCTTCAAAGAAATCGAGAATTTCCTAGGGGAATACATAACTGCAGACATGGGTTTTCTTGATTTGGGGGAAATGGTGGTTGCTTGAATTATGGTCTCCCTCGACATTAGGGAAGGATTAAGAGAATTTATCAACCTCACAGACTTGGGATGCACAATAGTACAAATCTTAGATTATGAAGGTGTGCCCTTCCGTTGCAGATGCTAGCACGATTTCGGCCACGTGGTCAAAGACTATCCTAAACCTTTCAGAAGACGTCTTAGACACACTTCTCATGAAGCCAGGAGTCAAGGCTGAGAACACCATGATGTAGCAAAGGGATTCTCCTCCTCCTCAGTGTCAAATTCTACGGGGACACCTTCCCCCACTCCAACAGCATACCAAGACTCCCCGACAACTGAACAACCTGAGCCGGACAACAACACTTTAGCACTCATTCCTTCTACAGGCGACGAGGCACGCTTCTACCACAGACTCGAGACAACTCCTCAACACTTGATCAACAATTTTCTGGGTATGCACCAACCTTTTCCCCACTATGTAAATAGTTTACTAAATACTTTCAATTTTATCCTAAATGATTACATCCCCCCCACCCATTTCCCTCCCTCGCACTCTCTCAGTTTCCCAAACTCATATTTTTTCCTCCATCTCCCTTCCCTCTCCCCCACTAGTCGAGGACTCCCCCTCAATCGCCTCCCCTCCATCCTCCTCAAAATCCTAGTCCATAGAGGAACCATCCTTTGATGGGTCCGAGAACTCCATCATATGTTATCATCTCTGCAATAGATCAATCACAATCCCTACCCTTGATCACAAAGGCCTTGGGCCTACTCCATATCCCTTGAAAATAAAAAAAATCAGAGGCATGCCTTCACACCTCTCCATAGCACAATCTCATGCACTACTGGACATGGCCTCATGCTAGAAAAAATCCCTCCTCGAGGCCCTTAGAGAAAAAAATCCCCTGTCGAGGTTCCCCCATGAAGCTCCTCTCTTTCAATTGTCGAGGTTTAGCGAGCCCCTAAAAAAATCCACTCTAAAAAGGTTGGTGACTTTGCACCAACCAGAATTTATCTTTCTCCAAGAAACTCTTGTAGATGAATGCACAACCACACAAACTCTCACAGCCTCTTCCCAGGCTAGGCTTTCCTGGGACTGGATGCCCCTGGCATATTGGGAGGCCTAGTCATTGGTTGTCTCTCTAGAAGAATAAATCCCCTAAACTCATGGGCCTCGGATTCCTGTTTGGGACTTGAGGTTCTAATCGACGGTCTAGAGATGACACTCAAGCTCCTAAATATATATGGTCCACACACAGACATGACACATTTCTGGAACTCCCTCTTCAGAAAAGAACTAATGAGGTCAGAAAATTTAATTATTGGTGGAGACCTAAACTTCTCCCTTGGTGAAGCGGAAAGATGGAGCCCCTCGACTCACCCAGATCCTCAATCAAATTTATTTATCCATTTGTTGGATACAAATGACTTCATCGACATTGTGCCAATCAAACTGCTCCCCACCTGGAGGAATTTAAGAACAGGGAAAACACATGTGGAAAAAAGATTAGACCAATTTATGATCACTGAAACACTATATTTACTTCCTCTTCAATTTTGTCAATTGATAGGAAGCGGGGGAGACTCAGATCACTCCCCTGTTTGGCTAACCCTTGAAGAAGGACCAAAAAATCTGGTCGCCCCTTTCAAATTAAACTCCAACTGGCTCAAAGAAGACATCTTCCAAAAACTAGTGGAAGAAAATTGGACTCCCCTCCAGGATTCGAGGGAAACTCCGACAACCATACAATTCATGGAAAAATTTTAAAAAATTAAGAACTTGGTCATTCCCTAGGAAAAAACAAAATAGATATAAGAGGAGCAAGAACTCAAAATAATTGAGTACCAGCTGGAGGAAATATACCAAGATTTTGAATTTGGTTTCTCTTTGGATGATTTTCAAGAATTGCTTAGAAAACTAGAAGAAAAACGAAGGAGACTATTGATCGATAAAGAAGAAACCTGGAGACTTAAGAGCAGGGAAATATGGCTTGAAAATGGGGATGAAAACACAAAATTATTCCATGCCTTTGCAAAAGGTTGGAAAGCGGCAAATACAATCTGGAGCTTAAAGGATCAGGAAGACAAAACAGTCACTTCCTTTGAAGGACTAACAAACTTGGGTAAAAGACATTTCCAGACATTATTCAAAGATGACCAAAAGGCCAACTTATCCGACATCATCAAAATGGCCCTATACTTCCCTAGCTTCATGGATGAGGAAGAAAACCAAAATCTCTTTGCAGAAGTCACCGAAGTTGAACTCAAAGACACCCTGCAAAGTTTTCAAAAAGATAAAATCCCTGGTCCAGACGGATGGTCAATTGAATTCTACTTGGGATTCTTTGATCTGATTGGAGGAGATATTCTCAAAGTCTTAAAGGAATCCATATTAAATGGAAGAATTCACAGACCACTCAACACCACTGTCATAGCTCTTATTCCAAATGTAAATGATCCTCTCTCCTTCGATGATTTCTGAACCATCTCTCTCTACAACTGCATCTACAAAATTATTGCAAAGATTATTGCCCAGAGGCTAAAGCCATTACTCTCCTCGTCCATCTTGAAAGAAAAAAATCGTTTCCTCGAAGGTAGACAAATTCATAAATAAATTGGGGTAGCTCAAGTGGGAATACATAGTCTGAAAACCAAAAAAGCCAAGGGCACCATTTTAAAGATTTACCTATCCAAGGCCTTTGACAAGGTAAGTTGGTCCTACATCAGGCTCCTACTCACCCATCTCGGATTCAAGGTCCCCTTCATCAAATGGAAAATGGCCTGCATCTCCTCGGTATCCTTCTCGATCCTCATAAATGGAGTAGGCTCCCCTTTCTTCACCTATGAAAAATGACTTTACCAAGGATTCCCCCTCTCCCCTCTACTCTTTCTGCTGGTGGTCGAGGGACTTAGCAGGGCTATAGAAAATGTAGTCAGATCAGGGGATTTCCACGGAATACAACTAACCACAAGTCTAAGACTCACTCATTTACTTTTTGTGGAAAAACATGCTCATTTCATATAGTGGTCAATGGTGGGATGCATAAGTGCTTTCAAATATCCTCTCCCTCTTCCGCTCGGCAACTAGTATGCAAATAAATATTAAAAAATCCACCCTTTATTTATATGAATTAGAAAGAGAAGAGGAATAAATCTACCAAAGGCTCTTTCCATTTACTCCCCAAGATTTCTCAGAAGGCCTAAAATATCTTGGTTTTCACCTAAAACCAAATAACCATCTCAAAAAAAACTGGAAATGGCTAATCTCCAAACTAGAGAAAAGACTATCTGGATGGAGCTTCAAGTGGCTCTCAAGGGCAGGACAACTCACACTAACCAAAGCAGTACTAGAGACCATCCCAGTATACTGGATTTAGTTGGCCTGGATACCGAAAAGAACTCTGGAAAAGATCAGAAAAATATGCTCTCCTTTCATTTGGTCAGGTTCTGGAGATAAGACCAAACAGTCATGGGAAAAATGAGATCGTCTAGCACAACCAAAATCCTTGGGAGGATGGGGGATTAAAAAAAAATTATGTTCTCAAAAGCATTGGCAGAAAAAACAGGTTGGCGCCTCATCTCAAACAACAACCTCTGGTCCTTAGTTATCATTCAAAAATACATAGCCCCGAGGACAGTGGAAGAATGGATCAGAACCTAAAATAAGTCACACACTTCAAGCTCCATTTTCTGGAGAGCTCTTATTTTGTCCTTCCCAGTTATTGGTGAAGGACTTTCTTGGAGAGTAGGTAGAGGAAATATACTCCGCATTGGATCAGATCCTTGGCCTGGAAGTGGGACCTCTCATATTCTCCCTCCAGAATTAATCAACCTCCTCCACAGGCAGAATATCTTCCTACTCTCCCATCTGGTTGACCCAAATAAAACAACTCTTTGGCATTAGGGCTGGAAAAAAGCAGTTGACCTAGGGCTATCAGGGGCCTCTACAACACTTTACAAAAATTATATTACAGCTCTTCAAGTCTGACACATTAGACTGTTCGACAGGGAGGATGAAATGGTCTGGAAAAAGGACCCTTTAGGAGCTTACACCCCAAAACTGGGCTATATTGATTTAAGCATGGACCTCTTTCAGCAACACAAAATATGGTGGTGGAAAGGACTTTGGAAGCTAAAATGTCCTCAAAAAGCCAAAGTCTCTCTTTGGGCAGCCCTAAATGGGAAATTCTACAAAAGAGATAGTTCGAAGGGCCTGGTAGATGTTCCCTCTTCCACTCTGAAAATGAAACAAATTTCCATCTGTTTTTCGCATGCCCTTTTACCCAAAGAGTATGGATGAAATTTTCATCTAGCATTAGACAAACTTGCACTTGGGGAGGACCAAGTCTGGAACAAGCCTGGAAAGTCTGGACCCACAACCCAAGATATAGAGAACTAAAGGCTCTCCCCCCATCATAATCTAGGGCATTTGGTTGGCCCAAAACACAGCTCTTTTCCTTGACAAAGCATCCATCCCAGAAAAATAGCATCACAAAGCCTCTCAATTCTCTCACATTTCCCGCAAACAAAAAAAGGCCCAAACATACAATCGATCCATTCAAAACAGATAGACAAATCGAAGCCTTGGGATTACTTTGATGGGGCTTCACAGAACCATCTTTGTGGGGGTGGCTTCGTATTTCATCTATCAGAAACTCTCCCCTTTCACACAAAATTGGGGCTGGGACAGGGCACAAACAACTATGCAGAGCTATTGACTTTAAAACTTCTACTTATATTTGCAAAAGAAAAAGATCTGCGGCATCTCCAAATCTTTGGAGATTCAATGATCGTAGTAAACTAGGCAAGAAAACTTTAGCAATGTCATAACATTTTCCTCCTCCCTATTCTAGAGGACACCCTTCGCCTAACAGAATATTTTGACACTGTGAATATCTCCCATATCTACAGGAACAAGAACATGGTAGTGGATGCACTCTCAAAAGAAGGGTTCTCCCTTTCTTTGGGCAATTGGGACATCACAGAGCACAAGGATGGAAACTCACAATCTTTTTACCATCGACCATTTATATACAAAACAATCCAATAACAGGATCAACAACAACAATATTTTTTTGGATGTAAACAACAACAGTCAATTTTTTGGTTGAAATATACACAAGACCACAGGGCAGCAGTAAAAATAAATCTTACCATTTCTCAGTAGTCTATACTTGCAAAATCTTCCAGTTTCTGATTCATAGACCTCTGGATGCAATATTTGTAAACTATAATTCATTTTTCCTGGAACTCTCTACATGGCAGAAAGTCAGGGACTTTCTATAAACGTTTTTATTTTCTATGATACATATACTACACCCACGAGGTGTTGTGCTCCTTGAAGCACCTACATAATGTAATTTTGTCTCTCCGGATGAATAAAATTACGATATTTTCCATGGAAAAATAATCTACAAAAGTTCACACTGTTGAATGACGAGAACAATATACAAGATTGCACATTAACCCTAGTTTCAACTATAATTGAAAACACATATTAAGGGTAAATTAAATATTTGTTTTCCAATTTTCAATAAACATTATTTGGGATACCTTAAACCTTCTCACTATTTTTATATTCCATTTTTCACAATATTGAATGGAGAACCATGTATTATTGTCTCTATGTTTAGAATATATGAATTTGTATTATCTTCTCATCCTTTACCTAATTCTAACTTCAAATTCAATTATTAAGATGTAAAATTATTTTTGATTTCATCAATTATACAAATAAAAAGAAGAAGACTTAATTAAATTTTATCAAAAAATAATTCTTCGTGAATTTACATGACATAGAGTCATTGTTGGCAACTTAAACTATACCTCGGTAATGACAACATATCCAATTACACAACATAGACTATAATTCAACAAAAATGCACTCCTTTCATAGACATTACGTGGTTGAATGGTTCTAATTTTTTCAATCATAAACCACCATCACATGTGTTTAGAATGTACTTAATATGATCAAATGCATGACGTTGCTAAAAAAAAACTGTAAAAACAAGGTATTTGAACCAACTTAATATTATGTAAAAGGAATGCTAAACCTCATTAATGTACACCCAATGAAACATGAAGGTTTTAATGACATTGTTTCACATGTTGCATCATCCTACATTTTGATGTTTATTAACACAATCCAAAGTGAAAATGTACAAATCTTCCAAAATGCCACTTTCACTATTTTTGACAATTTGGGTAGTTGTGCACTATTCTTCAATAAAATACATTCGCTTTCCAAAATATGCACTCTATGGATGAATTAAAATTTGGTGATGATGTATTCCAACATTCATGACCTTCTCATGAAGTTATATTTTGAATCAAAACCAGAAAAAAATGTCTATTATTCCAAAATATGACAAATTTATTAAAAAAACACATGGAAAATGCACTCAAGTAACACTAATAAAATGCATGCGTGGGGATGGATATGCTACTTCAGACCTTACATTTTAAATGTAAATATATTAAACTATTATAAACTTATCTACATTAATATAATTCATATAGGATATTGTATTGCTTACAAAAAGAATCTTTGGAGATATTGAATGCATCTTTGCATTCATATAGAGTGTGTCTCCTTCTTGTATATGGTACTTCGTTGTATATGGTATTTTTTTTAACCATGGTACTTCGTTGTGTATCCTTCTTGTATATGGTACTTCGTTGTGTCTCCTTCTTGTATATGGTATTTTTTTTAACCATGTAGGTAAAAAATAAGTTATCATTGATGACACCTCTCCATGACACATGACATACTAATTGGCATGTGTCCATAAGATCAGATCATGACACTTATGCAATTTTACACTACCTTTCCATTACTCATCACAATGCCATATCAAGGAAGCATTTAGATTTGTTTCACTAAGTTATATTCATATGTTGGATCAATAAAATGTGCTAGATATTGTTTATATTCTTCCTTACCATCCCATTTTCCGATTCTTATACAAAACATTAAACCCTTCATGTAGAAGCTCAAATAATATGTCATATGCATGGCCACCATGATCATAATGGAGATAAGAATCAATATTGATTTTTAAAGCCACCTTTTAATATTTATGTTGATTTGAAAAACCATTGAGTGATTTGTAAATAATTTTAAGTGTAAATTGTTTTAGCTTATATTTTAAAGTTTAATGAACAATTGAAAGGCTAAATTTAAGAAGTGAACAATAAAAAGACAAAAACACAAGTTGATAATGGAGTTCACCCAATTTGTGTTACATATTCACATATGCTTCAACTGTGCAACCACTCCATTATTATAATGAGAAGCACTTCAAATGTTTATTTACATTACAATGGATCTCCAAACTACAAAAAAATGTCTTCGCTAGCTCTAGGAAAGATTATTGCACTAATCTCAGGTTCTTCCCGAACTTGATCTGCATGAAAAATGGCTACAATATCCTCATTTTTCAATTCTGTAGAGACACATAAAATTGGATTTAATTACTCCACTACGTGCAATTCCCCCAACTCTAAACAATCTGGTACAATGATAAAACATTGAGTTAATATGTAGCGCGCTCGTTGGGATTTTTCGGGCTATCAAATATTACAAATTTAAATAAAATATATCCTGCTTGTCATTACAAGCTATCCCGTTGGCACATTGGTTGCATGTTGTATTTGTTGGAGGAAGTTGTGGGGTCAAACCTATAGACCATCCGCTTTTGGGAACTGGATAATATTACAAGTTTAAATATAATATTGCCCTCTATTCTTAACAAGCAATACTAGTTGTGAAACGATAGGACGTTAGTTTGTTTATATAGAAGTTGGGGGTTTGATCCAACCACTCAATCCTTTCGGGGTAGGTAATCCCCTTTTGGGTAAACTGGGGTTGCTATGTGGAAATTCTCAATTGGACCATGTAACCAGTCCAGTCACCTGCCACATTTCCAAACATGTTAGCACCATTCAGCCTCTGGCGATGTCGACAGTGCCATGTGTCATGTTCTAATTGGTCCACATGTCATGTCACTCCATCCTTCCATACAACCCTGTCAACATACGTACAGTCTAGTCATCATGCCATGTCAACATTTGTACAGTGCAATCAACATGCCACATTAGAATCTATATAGTCAAGTCAACATGCCACGTCAACATGTATATTTTCACCTGTCACCATATGTATTTCCATGTCAGCATCCACGTCAATTTCCATACGACCACATGTCAGCTTCTGGTGATGCCACGTGTCAGATGCTCCATATTCAGTCTTGGAGAGTAGTCTTTACGTCTTGCCTCCTTCCTAGTAGATATGACTTTCCTGTACAATGAGTTTCTCTTCCAACATTTGGAAACACAATGGTTATTTAATCCTCAAAACGTACATGGATACTTATACCATAAACTATGTTTCTCATTTCCATTATTCTTATAGTCAAAGAATGCATTGGAATAATTTGGTTTATTATACCCTCTAGCGCAATGGTAAAACATTGAGTTAAAATGCAGGAGGTCACAGTTTCAAATCCGCGCATGTTGGGAATTTTTGGGCTATCAAATATTACAAATTTAAATAAAATATATATTTCTTTCCATAACAAGCTATATCATTGATGTGTTGGTTTCCCGTTGTATTTCTCGGAGTGGAGGTCGCAGGGTCAAGCCTGCGGATTGTCCGCTTTTGGGTACTGGATAATATTACAAGTTTAAATATCATATTTCCCACTATTTTTAACAAGAAATATCGGTGGCACAACAGTAGGATGTTAGTTTATTTTCATGGAGGTCATGGGTTCAATCCACCGGCCCGATCCTTCCAGGGTTGATAAACCCGCTGCTACATGGCAATTATCGATTGGACCACATAACCAGTCCAGTCACCTGCCACATTTCCAAACATGCCATCACAATTCAACCTCATGCCACTTCAACATTGCCACATATCACATTCTGACTGGTCCACTTGTCATGCCATACCATCCTTTTTTGCAGCCCTGTCAGCATCCATACAGTCTAGTCATCATGCCACGTCAACATCCATATAGTCCAATCAACATGCAACATCAACATCCATATTTCCACCTATCACCATATGTACTTCCATGTTAGTATCCACGTCATTGTCTGTATGACCATGTGTCATCTTTTGGTGATTCCATGTGTCAGGGCCCGCACACCTTTTTACTTGTTTGACTGAAACTTCATAAGGCCATAACTTTCTCATACGATGTTTGTTTGACCTCATTCACATGTTGTTGGAAAGCTATCGACAAGGTCTTCGACGTGAGAAAAAATACATTAGAATTTGAGACCATTATTTTTTCTTGGTTTTATAGATCCTCCTAGATCAAACCTCCTTACAAAAAGAAACTTGTGGTCTGTCAAAATTCTAGATACATGGTTTGAATTGCATCTTTGATTTGTACACTTTTAAAAGCATAAAAACACTATATTGCATATAAGTGATGTTATAACAGGTCATCACTTGTACAATTTTCCCTTCTAGGAGTCTCATACACAACATGTGAGGTTTACAACAATGGAAGAAAACAACTTTGGATATGTGTTACCCATTTCTTACCAAACTCGGCTAATGTATTATCCTTTTTGGGTTGCTCCTCTTGGATTGTTGGTTCTTAACCAACTCTTTCATCTGCTACCTCTTTCTTCATTGGTGCATGCACAACTTTATTTCCCTACTTTAGAAAATGTTGTGGATGAAGTTTCCATCATTTTTCAACCCAATGACCACTCATATTGCAATGAGTGAAAATTATTTGACTTCAAGTCCTTCTTTCCATGATCCACATTGAGTCTTGGAGAGTAGTCTTTACATATTTCCTCCTTCCTGGTAGGCATGACCTACATGTACAAGGCCTTTCTCTTCCAACATTTAGCAACACAATGCTTATGTAATCTGCAAAATGTACATGGATACTTATAACATAAACTATGTTTCTCTTTTCCATTCTTCTTATAGTCAAATAATACATTGGAATAATCTAGTTTATTATACGTTTCATGGTGGTTCTTGTTGCAAGTCTGTCAGAAAGAAACTATTTTCACTCCTTCAGGATGTTCACCTCTCATTCAAGATGCTTTTCATTCTTTATCACTCTCATGAAGTGATGTGACTTTTCTTTGTATAAGGTATTTCTATAATGTATTAGACTCTTCTCTTGAAGTATTTATTTCTTCAACGACCTTGGAGAATTCTTCAACTTCTCCTTTTCCATATGCCAAACCTACATAGTAAGGTATTTCCACAAACTCTATGGTATTTTCTATTCTTGGCCATTAATTTCGAGACCCTTTCCATCATAACCCATCTTGGTTATCAACTTAAAACTAATACCATGAGTATGCTTCTCAAATTCACCCAAAGAGGCATCTACCTTTTGATGGGAAGAAAGAGAAAATGATGACTCACTTACACTACATACCCTAGTGATAGATTGTGAATCTATGGTATAAGACAGTCTTCTTAGCATAGTAGACTCGTCTTCGTCCTCCACTCTTTCAACTTTCTGAAGCTTTGCTAAAAGTTCATCCTTGGCTTGCAATTCAAGCTGCAACTTTTGCTTCTCATCCTCAGAGACTCGCAATAACCTTCTCAATTCATAATTATCTTCCTGCATCTGTTGGTTAATCTCTTATAGTTCCTGAAGTCTTTCTCCCTTCAAAGATTTTCCCATGATTTTCCTTTTTCAACCTGCTCTTCAAACTGCAAATCCTTTCAAACCAGCTCTGATACCAAACTTGATCCAAAAAACAACTGACTAATTTGCAAATAATTTTTAGTGTAAATTGTCTTATCTTATATTTTAAATCTTAATGAAGAATTGAAAGGCTAAATTGAAGAAATGAACACCAGAATGACAAAAACACAAGTTGATAATGAAGTTCACCCAATTTGGGCTACATCTCAAGGTCCACTTCAAGTGTGCAACCACTCCATTATTATAATGTGAAGCACTTCAAACGCTTTGTTACATTACAATAGATCTCCAACCTATAATAAAATGTCTTTGCCATCTCTAAGAAATATTGATGCACTAATCTGAGGATCTTCCCGCACTTGATCTGCATGAAAAATGGCTACAATATCCTCATTTTTCAATTCTTCAAAGACAAATAAAAATGGCTTTAATTACTCCATTGTGCACAATTCTTCCAACTCCGAACGCTCTGGCACAATGGTAAAACATTGAGTTAATATGCAATAGGTCGTGGTTTCAAATCTGCGCCCATTGGGATTTTTTGGGCTATCAAATATTACAAATTTAAACAAAATATATCTTTCTTTCCATAACAAGTTATGTCATTGGCGTGTTGGTTGCACATTGTATTTTTTGGAGCAAAGTTCACAAGGTCAAGCCCGCAGACCGTCTGCTTTTGGGAACTAGATAATATTACAAGTTTAAATACAATATTGTGTTTTATTCTTAACAATCCATATTGGTGGTGCAAGGGTAGGATGTTAGTTTTTTTTTGCTGATGTTGGGGGTTCGATCCACCCGCCCAATTCTTCCAGGGTTGATAGTCCCCGTTTAGGTAAAATGAGGCTGCTACGTGACAGTTCTCAGTTGGACCAAATAAAAATTCTAGTCACCTACCACATTTCCAGACATGTCAGCACCATTCAACCTCCTTCCACATCAACAATACCCCATGTCACGTTCTGATCAATCCACCTGCCATGCCATGCTATCCTTACATGCAGTCATGTCATAATCCGTACAGTCCAGTCATCATGTCAAGTTAACATTCGTATAGTCCAGTCAACATGCCATGTTGACATCCGTACTTCCACTTGTCATAATTTGTGTTTCCATGTCAGCATCCATGTCGTTTTATGTATGACCACATGTCATCTTCTGGTGATGCCATGTGTCATGGCCTGCACACCTTTTTGCTTGTTTGACCCAAACTTCAAAATTCCATAACCTTCTCATACGACATTCATTTGACCTCGTTCAAGCGTTGTTGGAAATCTCTTGACGAGCTCTTGGACACGAGTACATTTACATCAGATTTTGATGTCATAAGTTTTTCTTGGTTTTTTATACCCTCCTGGATCATATCTGCATACCTATGCTCATATGATTTTACTATGAAAGAAGCATATGCATTGGCTTAATTAACTCTGACTCTAAATGTAAAATGATCTAATATTTCCCAACTCATATTCATTCTCTCGAATTCTTCACTCCAAGATTTCATTTCACTATATATTGATGGAATATTAACATCCTTAAGAACACCATGGTTATCAAGGCACTTTAGAAATTCCATTACTTTATGACTCATACTAGCTTCAACAAACATTGAAGCTATATTCCTTGTTGTAACATTATTCTATATTTCTTCCAGAGTGATTGAATTAATTTTGACAAGAACTCCATATAAATTCTTAATAACGTAATAAATTTGGGAAATTCTAACATGTTTGTTACTTAGGTAGTTCCCAATTGCAACAATGATGTCCCCTTAACTAATCTCCTCAACTGGTTTCCTAGAATAACACTTTCCAATTCCATTCCATATTTTGTTCCCTTGGTTACTCTCTTGGCATGCTCATCTGACCCCTTCTTAATATCTAAGAATTGTTTTCATAGTTTTTTAGCTAAATCCCTACTAGTACTTGTAGTTATCACTTGTTCTGGATCTAGAAGAGTTGTTATTAAAACCATTGGATCATGTTCAACTTGAACTTGAACTAAATCATTTTAACTTAAACGAGGACTTAAATTACACCATTGTTACCTTGAATAGAGAGTTTAACTAAACCATTCTTACTTCATAGGGGATTTGAACTACACCATTGTTACGTTCAACAAGGATTTGAACTACCCCATAGTTAAATATCAAAAGCATATGCAATAGCATTCTTATTTGGACAATAGTGATTATGTGCATGCCAAGTTGCACAAATAACATATTTTCCCCTACAATTGGAATGAATTCAAGGAATTTATTGTGTGGTCCCAAATTATGAATTTCCACCATATCATTATCCCTTGGTCAACTTAATTGTTTTGGAAGATTGTGTATTAGTGTTGAGTTGTGATGGTCCATTATGTAATAATATAAAATGAAGAAATATTTTATTGTCAATTCATAAAATTTATGCTAGATTTTAACAAAGGTAGAGGAGCTAGTAATATATTGACTTCCAACTCAATTTTTAAATCAAGATAATACTACTTATAAATATAAATTGAGATTTACTTTGCAAGTGTGTGGCATTATCCAATGTTAATTGGATGATATGGCCTTACATGAAAGGTTTCTACCAAAATCCAAAGAGTAGTAAGGGTCAACCATTTTTGACATGTAAATTTAAATAATCAATATGCATATTTGTCACTTGTTCTCATATGGAACAATGGTCAGAAAAATTGATGCGGGAGCACCTCAGCCAAGTAATATTATGAAATGAGATTGATTACTAAATGCCAAAACCTTATATAGGGTTGAGATGTGAATACACACAATAACACTTTATTATATTGATAAAATACTTCACACCATTACAATGAGATTTTGTCCAGAACCCTAATTGTTAATAATAACCAAAAAATTATCTTATAACCAAGTGACTAAGGTGAATTTATTATATATGTAAGCTTTATATTCTAACATCATCTCTTAATATTTCTCATTAAAAATAAGCACACCTTGATTTTGATTGCAAACACATTTACTAAAAACTAAAAAATAATAGAATCAAACATTATATAGAGTTTTATAAGTCATATTAGTCCAAAACCCTAAATGATCATAATAACTAAAAACCCTATCTTATATCATAAGTCACTAAAGTGACTTTATTATACATGTAAGTCTTATATTCTAAGAAGTAAGTTATTCTACATGCTTTTGAATTCTTAGATAGGCATGGAAGGCCTAGTTGTATTTTTAGTTTAAATTCCATGACTTAGGCATACATACTTTATCCTAGGTATGTATTTTAATGATTTTAACATGTATTTCTTGAATTGTTGAAACAAAACTAATTTTCTTTTATGTATAAAAGAGTTTAGGAATGGAATCATGGCATGAGGTGAAATGGGTTTATATATAAATAAATAATGAATCCATAAAATATTTCAAAAATTGATTTGCATTTAAAATAAGCTCTCTATGTGAATTTTAGTGATATCTACTTGAATTTTCTTAAACAATTCATTTGTCTAAGGCTTGCAGGCATTTTTATGTGGCACCCGAGGTTGATTTGAACATGTAAAAAATTGTAGTTTTGTGATGGTTTTACACTTAACGAAAATATGTTAGATTCAATGATATATATTGGATAATTATATTATTTTTCATCTATATCCCTACTTTTTGGGTGGAAAAATTGGAGGAATCGGTTTGTCATGCCATTTTAGTGGTTGGTCCAAATTTGGAAATTTGGGTCCAAAAAACAGCCAAACAAATTTTAGACTCATTTTGAGGCATCAAAAGACCTTACTTTTGGTCCAAAACTTACTATGGAGGAATATTATAAATTACTCACATCGATTTTTTTCCAACTGCACAGACCATTCGTCAATCAGAGTTCGTATGAGAAAGTTATGCCTCCCACAAGTTGACCTACAATATTGATCACCATAGTGCAATTGGATGCCACATTAGCCTCCGTTACTTAGACATGTGGGGATATCCACGTAGTGTATTTTATAAGAAAATTATATAAGTTCCAAAACCTTATCACAATTGAAGATTGAAGAAGTCAAAAAAACCTATCCCTAGATGGCTATCGGGCTATATTAAATATCGAGCCACTAAGAGGAGAAGGGGTTCCATTCTTTTTCATTGTATCTTATTCCATAGTTGAGAAAAACATCTTAAAGTGGTATTCTGTGAGAGTAATAGAGGAGGATAGATTTTGTAGAATCCATACATGCCACGGGTCAAAGGAAACTCCATAGAGAGTGTCTCTTTCTTTGTACTTGCATCATTTATTTACCAGAGAAAAGAGAGGAGAGAAGCCTCACCTTCTAGCTGGGTTTTATCCTGTATTGGGTTTCCCGGGTCATATATTGTGTTTATTTTTGGATGGTGTGAATGTGTTTTATCGTTCTCTATTTTTCTACATTTTATTTATTTTATCAGTAACTAAATATTTTGGAGATCTAAAGGAAATTAAACTTAATAGTAAAGATTCTAGTGTTTTATTAGATCTGTTGTAGTGAACTGTTCCAGTGGAATACCCATGGAATTTTATAGATCATATTGGTATCGGAGTAGTTTTTTCTTTTGTGTGTTTGTGGGAAGTTGCAAGATTCAAGAATTGACTTAAGGAGAAATCACAAAAACCCTAGCCATGGCGGACGAGTCTGCTCATGATAACCCTTGAGATCCAACAGAAGAGATATTTGAGTGGTTGGAAGAACAATTTGTCGACATTAATCTCAATATGAACCTCCTCATGGTAGCTCTAGAAAGCAATATCATTTTTTTGGAGATGATGGAGGCTTTAACTCAAATAACATATCAGAGGGGAAATCATAAGACCCAAAAGAAAAGGAGTCATGGAAAGAATCTAAAAAAGAGCAGTTGAGTTCAAGTGTCATGAACCCTTCACAATCCCTATTCAATATGGAAGTGAAAGTGGACATAAAGCTATATCAAGGTGATATCAATGCATTAAAATTGAATCATTTGTTGCAACAACTAGAAGTTTATTTTAGTGTTCACCATATAGATGAAGAGAAGAATATTTCAGTTGCTAAATTGAAGTTAGAGGGCCATGCTTTAACCTAGTGGGAAATCCATATGGAAACACTTAGGTTAGAGAGAGATCCACTAGTAACTAGGTGGGAGGAATTCAAACCCCTCATTAAGTCCCAATTTTACCCTATCAGTTATGTAGAGGAACAATGGATCTAGTAGAACTACTTTAGGTAGAGGTAGGGGTAGAGTGTACAAGAGTACACCACTGAGTTAAAAAATATGACCATCATGTTGGATATCTCTCCCAAGAACTCATATGTACTCTTCAAGTATTTGGGGGGTTTGCACATTCATTTACAAAATAAGGTGATGTTATTCAAGCCAAGGACAATGGATGAGGCTTGTGTACAGAAAAAATACCAGGAAAGCATAGGCCAAAAGAAGGAGCAACCAAGTGGTTCGAAGAAGAAAGAGCACCAGGAAGCTTCCAAGGAGGGGAAGAAGAAGTGTAAAGGGGGTAAATATAATAAGACAACAACCATTGCACAATATATTAAATATCCTAGCAACCATTGCAAGAATTCAACATTGATGATCACATTGAGGGAAAATGCTAGAAACTACATTCAAAGTTGAACCTGAAGAATCACAAGAAGGACGGAAAGAAAAATAACCTTCTATCCAAGTATTCAATAAATCTGGTTGAAAGTAACTCGTATGTTGACGAAAATATTTTATGCACATCTGTTTAGAAGTAGGTGAATCTAAGTATCCTTTATCACCAGGAAGAGAAGGAGATGACTAAGTTCTTCCACATCAAGATTTGGGTCAAGAAGACTAAGATAAATGCTCTATTAGACTCTATTTGATAGGATAATCTCATAGCATTGGATCTGGTCAAAAAGATTGGATTTGAGGTTCATAATCATCCTATCCCCTATCCATTGGGTTGGGTAAACATGGATGCAGAGATAAAGGTAACAAAGCAGTGTAAGATTAAATTTTACATAAGTGTTTATTTTATTGATGAAGTGTAATTAGATGTAGTACTGCTTGATGTATGTGGAGTAGTATTTCGAATCCCTTACATGTATATGAGGGATGCAACATTCATGTAGTCTAGAGACATCCAATACCGACCGATCAAGGATGGAAAGTCCTACATCATCAATGTGCATAAAGGAATGTCAAAGATCTCACTAGTAACTGCCAATCAAGCCAAGAAGTTGATTAGTTATAGTATGAAATATGTTTTACTTTTTTTAAGAGAAAATCAGTCTAATGATTATTCAATGAGAGTGAAGGCATCCCTGGAGGGTGTACTAAAAAAACGAAATGACAGATGTATGAGTTGTTACAGAAATACAGATAAGTGTTCTAGGAGCCTAAAGGCATACCAAATGAGGGTGAAGTGGAGCACGAAATACAATTGTTTCTAGACTCCCTATTTCCGAGTATTGGGATGTATAGACAAATCGTTATGGAAGCGAATGAAGTGAAGAAGAAATTGTAGAAGTTGTTGGAACATGGTGTAATTCGACCAAGTACCTCACCTTGTGGGTCACCCATCATAATTCTTCCTATGAAGGATGGGACTTGGAGAATGTGTATCAATTACAGGGCATTGAACAAAATTACATTGAAGAATCAGTACTCGATGCCAAGGATTGATGATCTATTGGACCAGTTGAAACATGTCAAGTACTTCACTAATATGGATTTGAAATTAGTATATCACTAGGTACGAGTCAAAGAAGAAGATACCTGGAATACTTCCTTCAAGACAAGGAAAGCTTTGTATGAGTGGTTGGCTATTCCATTTGGTTTATGCAATGCACAAGTGACATTTATGAGACTGATGAATGATTTTTTACTCCCTTATCTATATTCATTTGTTATTTTCTATTTGGATGATATATTGGTTTATAGTGCTACATGAGAGGAGAATATGTCACATCTTATGCAGGTGTTAGAGACTCTGAAAAATCACCAATTGCTGACAAATCTCAAAAAAAGTGAGTTTTCTCAGTAGTGTTTGGTGTATTTTGGGTATTTGATTGGTGGATGGGAGCTCAAGATAGATCCCTCAAATATGGAGGTCATCATGAAATGGCCAATTCCTATAAATTTCATTGAAGTTAGGAGTTTTGTTTGGGCAGTGCACTACTTGCGGAAGTTCATAGCTACATTTTCAGTAGTACCTGCACCACTCCACACCATAACAACCAGTGTTAAGAGTTTTCAGTGTGGGAAGAATCAGAAGAAGGGCATTGATGAGATAAAAAGAAATATTATCCAAGCACCAGTGTTCGTACTACCAAATTTACAGAATCCTTTCAAAGTGGAGACAGATGAAAGTGGGTATGCCATGGGCACATTACTGATGCAAGGAGGAAGGTTCATCTTCTATCATTCTAAAGTATTTCTTGGGGAAATTATCAACTACCCTACCTATGACAAGGAGCTCTATGCCTTGGTACAATATTTCAAAAAGTGGGAACACTATCTGATGGGAAAGGAGACCATCATCCACACATATCACCAACCACTACAATATTTGTAGGCCCAGAGTAAGCTAAAACAAACTAGACATTACAAGTGGATGGGGTTTTTACAGAAATTTCATTTGGTCATAAAGTATAATAAGGGTAGCACAAATAAGTTGGCATACATTCTTTCATGACCACCCACATCTAATATTACAACTCTAGGAAATCTAATGCACATGGAGTCTTTTACCCATGATGCATACAAAGAGGCATACATAGAAGATAAGGACTTCAAGGAGGTGTTTCAGCAGCTACAAGGAAACATTCATATAGAAGAAGGTGATGGAACGGTTGACTGTCATTTCTAGAATTTTTTAATATACAATCTTAACAAGCTCTCTATTCCTAAAGGTGAACAATTACAACTTATCAGAGAGGCTCACACCTCCAAGGTTGTAGGACATTTTGGTGTTGGGAAGACAGTTTCCAACTTACAAAGATATGTGTATTAGCCCAAAATGCAAGAATATGTATCATGATATATTAGAGGATGTATAATTTATCGTACTAGCAAGCCTGACAACATGAAGCAAGGTCTATACCATCACTTAACTATACCCACTCGAACTTGGGAAAGAATTTCCATGGATTTTGTGGGAGGTTTACCAACAACCAGGAAGGGACATGACTATCTATTTGTGGTAGTTGAAAGGTTCAAAAAAATGTTCATTCGCATGCCTTGTAAAAATACCATCACTAGGAAAGAAACAACAAATAAGTTCTTTGAACTGTTCTGGGTGCACTTTGGGATACCAAGGAGCATCATATCAGATAGGGATACCATATTTCTAGGAGAATTTTGGACTACGTTTTGGGATAATATGGACACTAAGTTGAAGAGGTATACAAAATTCCATCCATAGATAGATGGGCACACAAAAGTAGTCAATAGGAATTTGGTGCATCTTTTGAGGGGTTACTATCAGAAGCATCTGAAGACCTAGGATGAAAATTTGATCTATAACAAAACTCGTATAATAGAGTAGTCCACACTTCTACTAGTAAGTCCCCTTTTAAAACTTGCTTTGGATATTTTCCACCTTCGCCCTTAGATGTTGTATATGGACAACAAGGAGGAGTAAGGGAGGACCTCATAGCAGATGCACTAAAGGCAGAAAAAATTGTTGAGAAGATCAGGTAGATCCATTTTCAAGTACAGGAGACATTGAAGAAGTCATAGGAAAAGTACAAGTCTAGACATGACCAACACAAAATAGAGAAAACATTTAAAGTGGGAGACAAAGTATGGTTACATATGAATAAGGAAATATTATAGGTTCATGGTAACAATATCAAGGCTCTGTGGTATTATGGTCCTTTTTAGGTATTAGAAAAGGTGGGAAATAATTCCTGCAGATTAGTCTACCCCCATACATGCGCATTTACTCAGTAGTGTATGTGGAGAATCTCAAACTCTATGAGCCCTCCATGTTGGATTAGGAGGAGGAGTAGGCCCTATCTTCCATAGAGGATTTAGCACCAAATTATTAGGCAGAGTTGGAAGAAGACACAATTTTGTAGAAGTGGTCCAAAACTACAAGATAGGGCTAGCATGACCTTTGGCATATTGGGTTGAAAGGACAACTTCCAGGAAAAGAAAAGTGGTACTCCAGGGAGAAGGTAGAGGAAACGTTTCCTCACCTCATTCAGTAAATATTTTGGGGACCAAAATCCTCCCTAAATGGGGAGGTATGATCTGTATTGGATCATTATATTGTTTTTCATCTATATCACTACTTTTTGGGTGGAAAAATTGGAGGAATCAGCTTACAGGGCCATTTTGGTGGCTGGTTCAAATTTGGAAATTTGGGTCCAAAATATATCCTCCTCTATTATGCTCACATAATACCACTCTCAGATGTTTTTCTCAGCTATGAAACAAGATACAATGCAAAATAATGGAACCCCTTCTCCTCTTAGTGGCACAGTATTTAACATAGCCTGATAGCCATCCCGGGATAGGTTTTTTTTACTTCCTCAACCTTCAATTGTGATAAGGTTTTGGACCTTCTAGAATTTTCTTAGAAAATACACTACGTGGCTAGCCCCACCTATCTAAGTAATGGATGTTGACGTGGAATCCACTCGCACTATGGTGATCAATATGGTAGGTCAACTTGCGGGAGTCATAACTTTCTCATACGAACTCTAATTGAAAAATGGTCTACGTCGTTGGAAAGGTATCGACATGTAGAATTGGATAATTATATTACTTTTCATATATCACACTAATTGTTTTGATGGAAAATTTGGAGGAATCAACTTGCAGGGCCATTTCAGTGGTTGGTCCAAATTTGGAAATTTGGGTCAAAAAAACAATCAGAAATCTTTTGGATCCATTTTGAGACATCAAAATACTATTTTTTTTTATCCAAATATTACAATCAGAGAAAATTCTAAATTATACACTTTGATACCTTTCCAATGACACATGTCGTTCGTCAATCGGATTTTGTATGAGAAAGGTATGTCTCTCGTAAGTTGACCTACCATATTGATCACCATAGTGCGAGTAGATGCCACATCAACCTCCATTACTTAGACATGTGGGGATAGCCACACAGTGGATTTTCTAAGAACATTCTAGAAGTTCCAAAACCTTATCACAATTTAAGTTTGAGGAATTTAAAAACACCTATCCCTAGACAGCTATCGAGTTATTTTAAATATCAGGCCACTAAGAGGAGAAGGGGTTCCATTCTTTTGCATTGTATATTATTCCATATTTGAGAAACACATATGAAAGTGGTATTATATGAGCATAAAAGACGAGGAGAGTTTTTTTAGCAGCCATATAGGCCACAGGTCAAAGGAAACTCCACAAAGAGTGCCTCTTTATTTGTAATTGTATCATTTCTTTACCAGAGAAAAGAGAGCAGAGCAACCTCACCTTCTAGCTGGGTTTTCTCTCGTATAGGTTTTCCCAGGTCATATCTTGTGTTTATTTGTGGATGGTTTGAATCTATTTTAATGTTCTCTATTTTTTTGCATTTTATCTATTTGATCAGTGTTGGAAAACTGAGAGGGGGGGTGAATCATTTGTTACTGAGATTAAACAATTATGCCCATTTTAAACTCTTTACAGAACACTCAATGATGATCACAATAAAGTAGGGAAGTAAGCAATAGAATATTTAACATCAATCACACACATGAAATATACAGAGACAGATATTTCTTGAGGAAACCCATAAAGGGAAAAACCTCTTCTTCTTGATATGATAAGTATTCTTTATTTTCTTTACATTATCATTCTTATGAGCTCCAACCCTTCTTGAGGCTACAACCTTTGTTTTACAAGGAGCAACTTGCTAATATCACCAACTCTCTAGTTTCTCTAGCACCCACTAGAAGGAAGAACCAACTCCCTGAGTGTTCCAGCACCAACTTCCAGTCACACAGCCACCAACCTGTATAAAAGAGAAAAATAATTATCCCTTGCACCACCTTGCCACCCTGGTTTTTCTGGATACAACCAGATGGAAGCTACAACTCCCTCTATTCAAGAACAAACTTGAAAATCTGAGGACACCAGTCCTCCCTATCACCTCCCTACCACCCTGAAATATAAACATTTTCTTTCTTGAATTTATCACAGTGATACAACATTTATCTATGGCTTACCAGTCTCATCATTGTTCTGTTGCACTACTCTGCTCTGCCTACATCACTGTCTCTCTACTCACATCCTTTTCGCTTTCTATTCTTCTGTATTTTATGCTCTGTGTGCCATCTACCTTCTATGTGCTATGCCTCTTCATGCTCTTCACTGTGTCATTGTTCTTCCCTATAGGTTGTTCAATGTGTCTCTTCCTCACAACTGCATAGCTAACTAGCAGATATCGATCACTACTCTGTCTTGCATCCTTTCTCATGTCGATTCCTCTACCTGATCATCATTGCAACTCCTCATCATCTCTGGCGGTTAGCACCATGTGTTCATCATCAGTGTGCATTATGCCATGATTCCTTAGCTTCTCTGGCAGTCGAAACTCTTCATCTTCTCTGTTAGTTACAACCAGTCAATTATGGCTTCTTTGGCTTCTAAGCCCCTTCCTTCACGTAATCACTGGTGGTGACCATAAGCCTAGTCTTAACGATCACTTGAGCGCTTATCAATTCAACGGCCACGATTCATTCTCCTAAAATGGACGACTGTCGTAACTTCAACACTTTTCCCTTCAGAACTTTTGGGTTTCAAACCTTTCGAAACTTTCGAATTAGAATTCTCAAACAGATCAGATGGTTCACATTACATCTCAGAACTAGATCAATGGTTAGCATTAATCCTTACATTCATCCTTAATTGCTTAATCCAATGTACAGGACTTAATCAAGCAATGATATGTATGGCACCTTTTACTCTGCGACTTTGTCTATTATGCTTACACTATCCTTCCACTGTATTTTGATCAATGGTTGATAGTACACCTGACATCAGATCAACGGTCAAGATCTCCTTCGGGTCTTCGGACTTCAGATATTTCGAGTCTTAACCATTTATTTCCTTTGTACGTCAAGATTTGACAAGCCTCTGACGTGTGTCCCTCTCAGATTAATGGTCGATATCTCCTTGGGTCTCCGGACTTTGGAGATTTCAAATCTCAACCCATTATTTCCTCCGGAGTGATCACTTGTTGAGTCAGTCACAAGACGGTGGAGACTGCTTGTTGTCAGTTAATGTTTTCACTTATACTATCCTTCCACTGTAGTATATCAACAGATGAGACTGCTCCCAAAGTGATCTTCAGATCGGACGTCTCGTGTCCACTTTGGGTCTTCGGCATTCAGGACTTCAGGTCTTTGGGCGAGTGCTGGTGGTAAAACTTCCGAAGAAAAACTCCCAGAGTGACATAACTCTTGCATCACTTGATGACGTGTCATGAGCCAAGCAGTTGCCACGTGTCACTCTGATTTGCGATTTGCACATACCTGAAACTTTGATTTCAACTTGACACTTTTCATTCTTTGAATGTTCCATGTGTCCTTGATCTAACGGTTAGGATAGTATCTTAGATCGATGGCTGGGAGTGCCTTCGGACCTTCATCCTTCGAGACTTTGGGACTTTTGACATTTCTTAATGGTGAAACTACCGAAACAATTCTCCTAGAGTGACGTAACTTGATTACGTCACTTGTTGAAATGGCATGAGCCAATTTCCTCTTGTAGCTTGTCATCACCTAATTATGCCATATGTATTTACTGACATGGTCTGCTGACATGGTTTTCCGACGTGGTCTGTTTACCAACAGCCCTGAACCAACGATCCTCGTTTGTCCTCCAAATTCAATGATCCTTATTCATTTCAGATTTCTGGGCTTCAGGTATTTCATATCTCAAACATTGTGGAGCGTAACCTCCTCGTGATTTTAAACCTAAACTAAATGTTGTTCGTCGATTAGGATCTTAGATTGATGGCTTGATCTATCAGTGTTGCGGCTCTGCTAGCTTATCCCATCCTTCCACTTGAAAGTGATCCAATGACTGACGAGAATTCGCATAATCAAATTCTCAAATGTTTTTCTCTCTTATCCTGTCCTTCCACTCAAAAGTGATCCAACGGTTGTGAAGTTTCTTAAAATAGATCCATGATTGAGAATGATTGCGCAACCACAATCTGCGAGTGTTTTAACTCGTCACCCAACTCCGCAATGGGAAGATGTGCGCTATTGGTGAGTTAATCACAATCATTGATCTTTGAAGCTATAATATCGAACAATCCTGACTGATTGCAGGATGGGAACAAGTGAAATGTTTAATTCTCCTTTCAATCTCCCCAATTCATCCCTACTGTAGATTTGGCGATTACGCATCCGAAGGGCATGATTTAATCTTACTTAAACTCATTGTTTGTTGGATCAACCGCAGTCATAGATATTTGAAGCTATGAGATCTGATGATCTAGACAGATTGTGGGATTATAACTGGCGAGTATTTTAATTCAACTTTCGCTCCCCCCAATTCATCCCTGCCGTTGATCTGGCTTGCAGATCTGATGGTATTGATTTGATCTGAGTTTTATCACGCCATCTCTTCTGAGCTTTAATCTCCAGTTGCTTATGTACTTCACTTTCCTTTCTGAGTTGTGATCTCTGCTTGTTTTTCAATCCTCCTCATGAGCTTATGCTTCCTTCTGCTCCACCTTCTGTTCTTTCCATCAATGACAATCACACTCTTTCCTGCAAAACATGGCAACAATATCCCCCTTTGGAATTGATGGCAACCCTTAAAGTTTGCGCTAGAATGCTTGGACTTCCAACTATAGCATCCAGACTACTCCTTTTCTCCCCCTTTGACATCAATGTCAAAGAAAACATGCTCCCCCTGAGTTGTTGTAGTACTTTTTGGAGGTATCACATATTCAACCAACACATACTCCCCCTCACGGGATGGACTCTCTTAGGTTGATAATGGGGTCACGCCCAACCTCTGGCGTAGATACTCAAACTAATCGTTTGCAAGTGGTTTAGTGAAGATATTAACAATCTGATCTTTGGATGGAATATAATGAAAAGAATAAACAGTGTTGGTCACCTGTTACCTCAAGAAGTGATACTTGATGGGTATATGCTTGGTCTTGGAGTGAAATACAGGGTTCTTTGACACACTGATTGCACTAGTATTATCACAATGAATTGGGATCGGTGCAGTATATTTTACTTCAATGTCTGCAAGTGTCTAAATCATCCACAATACTTGGGTACAGTAAGTGGTAGTTGCAATGTATTCATATTATGTAGTTGATAAAGAAATGGAACCTTGCTTCTTGCTCAACCATGATACAAGAGAATATCCTAAGAAGAATGCACCTCCACTCGTGCTTTTCCTTTCATCCACGCAGTTATCCCAATCAACTTTTGAATAGACTGACGGTTGAAAATTTTGATTCCTAGGATACCATAGGCCATAGTTCATTGTTCCTTTCAAGTATCTAAATATTATTTTGACAACTAACAAACGACTATGTTTAGGTGCAACCTTATACCTTCCTACCATTCCAACAACATGCAGTATGTCTGGACGGGATGCTATGATGTACAATAGGCTACCTATCATAGACCTATAGGAACTCTGATCAACATCAGGTGAGTCATCATCCTTTATTAACTTGCATCTAGTGACCATAGGTGTGCTCATAAGTGTAGAATATTCCATTTGAAACCTTTTCAACATTTCTCTTAGATATTTCTCCTGAGAAAGAAATAATCCTTCATACCTCTGAGTAATTTGCAGACCAAGAAAAAATGACAGTTCCCCTATCATAGACATTTCAAATTCAGACTGCATGGCAGAGGAAAACCATTGTACCGATGAAGCATTATTGCTTCTTAAGATGATGTCATCTACATAGACCAAATAATTACCCTCTATTTTGATATATAGATTGTTGTCAATTGTTCCTCTCTTGAACCCTTTGTCTTGAAGATACTTATCGAGTCTGTAATACCAGGCATGAGGATCTTGTTTCAACCCATATAAGGCTTTCTTTAGCTTGCAAACAAAGTCAGGGTTATCTGACAGTTGGAAACCCTCTAGTTGTTCCATATAGACTTCTTCTTTTAGGTCTCCATTTAGAAAATATGACTTGACATCCATTTGATAGACTTTAAACTGTTTACGACAAGAATGGACAAGAAACATTTGAATAGCTTCTAATCTTTCTATAAGTGAAATGTTTCATCAAAGTCCAGCCCTTCTATTTGAGCATATCCTTTGCAGACCAATCTAGCCTTATTTCTTACAATATTTCTTTGCTCATTCATCTTATTTTTGTAGACTCATTTGGATCCTATTACATTTTTATTTGTTGGCCTAGGAATGAGTTCCCAAGTGTCATTCTGTTCAATCTGGTCCAGTTCCTCATTCATTGATTTTAACCAATTAACATATTCATTGGCTTCATCGAAGTTCTTGGGTCCCACCATGGATATGAAGGACATATGTGATTTCTCGGTGTCTTTGGTTATCCTTCTCCTAGTTTGTACACCTTTGTCTTTCTCACCAATTATCTGACTTTCAAGATGATTCTTTTGAGTAATTCTCGAGGAAGCATTTGATGTTTATTGTTGTCCTGACTCTTCTTGGTTGGGTGTCTCTTCTCCATATGATTCTTGGACCTTTTCATCTTCAGTTTCAGTTGTGTCCTCTGTAGTAGACTCAATATGTCTCACCTCTCTTACTAGAACTCCTTCATCAACCTTTAAATCAATGCAATCAACTAATTTATACAATATTTTATTAAAGCATCTATATCCTTTACTATTGGTAGCATATCCTAAGAAGATGCCTTCATCAGACCTGTCATCATACTTGCCAAGTTTTTCATTATTATTCTTTATGTAGAACTTACTCTCAAAGACTTTGAAGTGTTTGATTGAAGCAGGTCTTCCATACCACAGTTCATAAGGTGTCTTGTCACTATGTGGTCTGAGGTGGGATTTGTTAAGAATATGGAATGTTGTGTGTATTGCTTCTACCCAGTAAGTTTGACCAATGTTCTTCTCATTCATCATTGACCTGGCCATTTGCTGAATTGTTCTATTTTGCCTCTCAACTACTCCATTTTGTTGTGGAGTTCCTGGGATTGTGCATTCTCTCTTGATCCCGTGTTTATCACATAATTCCTTGAAATCACTTGACATAAATTCTCCTCCTCTATCTGATCTTACTGCCTTTAACCTCTTGCATGTTTGATTCTTAGTTAAAGACTTAAATATTTTAAATTTCTCAAATGATTCATCTTTTTCTTTGAGAAAAGAAACCCAAGTAAGTCTGGAGTAATCATCAATGATCAGCATAAAGTCATTTTCCTTCCCTGTGTCTTCCTGTCTTGATGGTCCACATAAATCCATATGAACTAATTGGAGTGGTTTCTCTGTTGAAGTAGAGCTCTTGTATTTAAACTATGTCCTGGTTAGCTTTCCTACTTGGCAGTGTTTACACACATAGTCTTGTGGCTTTGATATTCTTGGAAAATCTTTTACTGCCTCGCGATTTTTGAGCTTGATTAAGTGGTCAAAGTTTAGATGTCCAAGTCTCCTATTCCATAACCATCTTTCATCATGTTTTCTTATATGACACTCTTCTTTATCTTCTTTCAGCACATATACATTATTTTTTGTCCTTATGCCTTTAGCCACCACTTGACCTAAATTTACAGATTTTATCTTACAATCCTTGGAAGTGAACACCACTTCACATCTTCTGTCACACATTTGACTTACACTGAGAAAATTATGTTTCAGACCATATAAAAGCATAACATCTTGGGCTTTTCCTTTACTGTTACTCAAACTCACCACCCCTTTACCCTTGATTTTACCTGGTTCATCATTTCCAAAGGTTACATTTTCTGTTTTGATTTTACTTATAGACAAAAAATTATTGTTGTCTCCAGTCATGTGCTTGGAACATCCACTGCCTATATACCAAGGGTCTTTTTGTTTTTGAGTTGAAAGTATTAGACCACATTTTTCACTATCTTTCTTTTTCCATGTGTTGGCATTTCTAGCTAAAGGATTTATCCTTGGATCTTCCTTGTACTTCTTTAGATGACAGTTTGCAACTTTTTGGCCGAAGTTATGACAGTTATAACATTCAAGCTCATTGTTCAATAGGTCAAAGTGATTGGTGCTATGTTGTATATTCATTGGCTTCTTAGTTATATGTTGTAAAGATTGTTTATTTCTTTACCTCCTCAGTTGCATGTCTCTAAACTTAATTTGACAATTTACAATCTTATCACCAAAATTAGAACAGTAAAAACAGTAGCCATGGAAGAAATTCTGGTACCTGAAGGGTGGCCTTCTTCTTGGAATTTTTTGCTCCATCTTCTAATCTCTTTGTTTTTTTATCAAGGATCATATTGTATTTATTAGCTTTTGGTGACAGAGTACTCTCATGGTCTGATTGTCTACTGAATTGGAACTTGATCATCTTTATTGGCTCTTTGATTTCTGCTTGTTTGCTGCTCGAACCATTTACATAACCTAAACATGTCTTCAACAAAGGAGATATTTGTTTTCTCATAATGTCGTTAAGTTTTGTTGTGTCTTTAATGCTTGGAATATTTTGGAGATACAATGTTTTAAACTTCTCCATCTCTTTTCTGGTTTTTACTACCTCTTCTTCCAAGGCTTCACATCTTGCCTTCTTTTCTGATAGCTGATGTTTCAGAATGTCCTCTATTTTCTTTGCCTCTTCTAATTCCACTTTTAGCAGGGCAAAGTCTTCACCAGGTCCTTTATTTTCTTTCTCGAACTGTATCAATAATTGTTTTTGATTTTTCTTCTTATATCTAAGTCTAGAAATTTCTTCTAAAGCACTGATCAGTTCTCCTTCCAAGTTAGCCATAGCTTCTTCATCATCAACATCACTTCCTGTGCCTTTATTATCATAATCCTCTTTGGCCATAATCATAAATTCATTAATCTTATCTTCACAGGAAGAGTCACTATCTGAGTCTTCTAAAGAGTCATCATTGTTTACACATAGAATTTTATTTTTACCAAATCTCTTGGGTTTGTACTTCTTTTCACCTTCAGAATTCTGATCATGTTTCTTGTGTGGACACTTAGATGCAAAGTGACCTATCTTTCCACAGTTAAAACATTTGAAGGGAAATTTTCCTTGGAACTTGCCTGATCCTTTCTTTAGTCTTCTCACAAATTTTGCTTCAATTTCATCAGGCTTAGAATCCTCAATATTATCTGCTATAAATGATGCTTCTCTAGAGGTGGGTTTATCTTTACCTATCCTCATTTCATAAGTAGTCAGAGTTCCTAGGAGTTGGTCAATAGACAGATCTTTTAGATCATTAAGTTCTTCTATAGCAGAGACCTTTGGGTTGAACCTATCTAGCAAAGATTGCAAAATTTTCTGAACTAAAGAGACATCCTCAATTTTTTCACCAAGTCCTATCATTTCATTTACTTGTTCTTCAACTCTCAGAAAGTACTTCCCAACATTTTCATCCTCTTTCATATTTAGCTGTTCAAAATGTAATCTATAGGTTTGAAGCTTGGCATCCTTTACCTTCTCATTACCTTCATAACTATTGATGAGTTTGTCCCACATTTCTTTGGCAGATTCTAAGTGCATAACTTTTACAAAAGAAAAATCTGCAAGCCCACTCAGAATAGAATTCATATCCTTAGCGTTGAAGATAAATTCTAGCTTGTCATCCTTAGAAGCTAGTACAACTGGTTTTACATAACCAGTCTCTACCACATCCCAGACATCTGCACCTAGGGCCATTATGTAGGTTCTCATCCTAACTTTCCAGAAGGCGAAATTTGTTCCATTGAACAGGGGGGCCTTATTGGTTGAATTTCCTTCATGGCTAGTCATGTTTAAGCTCTAGGATCTATCCTTAGATAAAAGGAACCAACTCTGATACCAATTTTTGTACAAATGAGAGGGGGAGTGAATCCGTTGTTACTGTGCTTAAACAATTATGCCAATTTTAAACTCTTTACAAAAAACTCAATGACAATCACAATAAAGTAGGGAAGTAAGCAATAGAATATTCAACATCAATCACACACATGAAATATACAGAGACAAATATTTCCTGAGGAAACCCATAAAGGGAAAAACCTCTTCTTCTTGATATGATAAGTAATCTTTATTTTCTATACATTATAATTCTTATGATCTCCAACTCTTCTTGAGGCTACAACCTATGTTTTACAAGAAACAACTTGCTGAGAACACCAACTCTTTGGTTTCTCTAGAACCCACTAGAAGGAAACACCAACTCCTTGAGTGTTCCAACACCAACTGGATGGAAGCACCAACTTCTAGTCACACAAGCACCACCCTGGATAACAGAGAACAATAGTTCTCCCTTGCACCACCCTGCCACCCTGGTTTTTCTGGCTACAACCAGATGGAAGCTACAACTCCCTGTGTTCAAGCACCCACTTGAAACTCCCAGGACACCAATCCTCCCTACCACCTCCCTACCACCCTAAAATATAAACCTTTTCTTTATTGAATTTATCACAGTGATACAACATTTATCTATGGATTACCAGTCTCATCATTGTTTTGTTTCACTGTGATGTTATGAATGCATCATTGTCTCTCTTCTCACATCCTCTGCTCTTTTTTTTCTTCTACATTTTATGCTATGTGCACCATCTCCCTTCTATGTGCTATGCCTCTACATGCTCTTCACTATGTCATTGTTCTGCCCTACAAGTTGTTCACTGTGTCTCTTCCTCACAACAGCATAGCTAACTACAATTTATCATGATCACTACTCTATCTTGCATCCTTTCTCACGTCGATTCCTCTACCTGATCATCATTACAACTCCTCTTCATCTCTGGTGGTTATCACCATGTGTTCATCATCAGTGATTGTTATGTTAATATTCCTTAGCTTCTCTGGCAGTCGAAAATCTTTGTCTTCTCTATCAATTACAGCAAGTCAATTATGGATTATTTGGCTTCTAAGCCCCTTCCTTCACGTGATCACTAGCAATGACCATACGCCTGGGATTAATGATCGCTTGAGCGTTTATCAATTCAACAACCACAATTCATTCTCCTGAAATGGACGACTATCGTAACTTTGACACTTTTCCCTTCGAAACTTTTGGGTTTCAAACCTTTCGAAACTTCCAAATCAGAATTCTCAAATAGATTGAATGGTTCACATTACATATTGGAACCAGGTCAACGATTAGCATTAATCCTTACAGTCATCCTTCATTTCTTAATCCAACGTCCAGGAATTAATTAAGAAATGGGATCTATGGCCACCTTTTACTCTGCGACTTTTTCTATTATGCTTACGCTATCCTTCCACTGTATTTTGATCAATGGTTGATAGTACACCCGACATCAGATCAACGGTCGAGATCTCCTTCGGGTCTTTGAACTTCAAATATTTCGAGTCTCAACTCTTTCTTTCCTCCATACATCAATCTTCTGGATCTGACAAGCCTATGATGCCTGTCCCTCTCAGATTAACGGTCGAGATCTCCTCGGGTCTCCGGAATTTGGAGATTTCAAATATCAACTTGTTATTTCCTCTAGAGTGATCACCTGTTGAGTCAGTCACAAGATGTTGGAGACCACTCGTTGTTGGTTAATGTTTTCACTTACACTATCCTTCCACTGTAGCAGATTGATAGATGAGACTACTCCTTAAGTGATCTTCAGATCAGACGTCTCGTGTCCACTTCAAATCTTCGGCATTCGGGACTTCGGGTCTTTGGGAGAGTGTTGGTGGTAAAACTCTCGAAGAAAAACTCGCGGAGTGATGTAACTCTTGCGTCACTTAATGACATGTCACGAGCCAAGCAGTTGCCACGTGTCACTCTGATTTGTGATTTGTGCGTACCTGAAATGTTGATTTCAACTTGACACTTGTCGTACTCTGACTGTGTCACATTTCCTTGATCTAAAGGTCAGGATAGTATCTTAGATCGATGGTTGAGAGTGCCTTTAGACCTTCGTCCTTCAGGACTTCAGGACTTTTGACATTTCTTGGTGGTGAAACTCCCGAAGCAATTCTCCCAGAGTGACGTAACTTGCTTACGTCACTTGTTGACATGGCACAAGTCAATTTCCTCTTGACGCTTGTCATCACCTAATTATTCCATGCATATTTGTTGACATGGTCCGCTGATGTAGTCTTCTGACGAGGTCTTCCATTATGCCCTTTAGCTGACGTGGTCTGCTAACCAGCAACCCTGAACCAACGGTCCTCGTTTGTCCTCCAAATCTGACAGTCCTTATTCATTTCGGATTTTCGGGCTTCGAGTATTTCATATCTCAAACATTATGGAGCGTAAACTCCTCACGACTTTAAACCTGGACTAAATGATGTTTGTCGATTATGATCTTAGATCAACGGCTTGATCTGTCAGCATTGTGGATCTGCTAGATTATCATCTCCTTCCACTTGAAAGTGACCTGACGACTAACGAGAATTCGCATAATTGAATTCTCAAACGTTTTTCTCGCTTATCATGTCCTTCCACTCAAAAGTGATCCAACGGTTGTGAAGTTTCTTAAAAAAAATCCATGATCGAGAATGATTGTGCAACCACAATCTGCAAGTGTTTTAACTCATCACCCAAATCCTCAATGGGAAGATGTGCGCTATTGGTGAGTTAACCACAATCGTTGATCTTTGAAGCTATAAGATCATACGGTCCTGACTAATTGCGGGATGGGAACAAGCACAATGTTTAATTCTCCTTTCAATCTCCGCAATGCATCCCTGCCATAGATTTAGTGATTATGCATCCGACGAACATGGTTTAATCTGACTTAAACTCATTGTTTGTTGGATCAACCACAGTCATAGATCTTTGAAGCTATGAGATCTGATGATCTAGACAGATTGCGGGATTGTAACTGGCGAGTAGTTTAATTCATATTTATCTCCCCACAATTTATCCATACCGTTGATCTGGCCTGCAGATCCGACGGTCTTGATTTGATCTGATTTTTATCGCGCCATCTCTTCTGAGCTTTAATCTCCAATCACTTTTGTACTACACTTTCCTTTCTGAGTTGTGATCTCTGCTTGTTGTTCGCTCCTCCTCCTGAGCTTACGCTTCCTTCTGCTCCACCTTGTTTTGTTTCCATCAATAACAAGCACACTCTTTCCTGCAAAACATGCCAACAATCAGTAACTAAATATTTTGGAGATCTAAAGGAAATTAACCTTAATAGTAAAGATTTCAGTATTTTATTAGATTTGTTGTGGCAAACTGTTCTAGTGGAATATCCACGATGGTTTGCAGATCATTCAAAATGAAAAAATAAAATATCATAAAGGAGTGGAATGTCCTCAAAAACATTAATAAACTTCAAAATAACATTTTTTAGTTGTGAGGCCTAGACATGCATTTTTGTGAAATTGGTCAAATTCTAGCTTGCATTTCTCCCTATTTCTAAGTGGTCATGTTCATTTAGAATCAAAAGATATTTTAGGGAACCATTAATGAAATATAAACCTATGGAGAGATATATCATGCATTATTATGTACAATTTTCAGAACATTATTTAGTTTCATATTCAACTCATGACGTGAATTTAGGTAAGGGTGGAATGCATTTTTCTAGCATTGTCAAAATAGTGAAAATCATTGAAAAAATGGTATTTTGGAAGACCTAAATCTTACATGTGAAGACGTATTGAGGAAATAGTGATATTATGGGTTGTTAACCATGTGAAATAATATAATATGGTACATTTTTATTTCCATGGGCATTCATTTTTATAGGTTCTATGTGCATTTTACTAAGACATGTTGCCTTGATTTGCATTGCATGTAAAAATAATATTTTTTATTTATTTTGTAAAAGGAAATTTTTTAAAGGTTTAAACTAGAAATATAACACTTTAGAAAGGTTTTTGAGGTCATGAGTAATGATCAAAAAAATTCATATAAAAATAATAGTCAACAGTTTAACCTATGCATGCATTTTGGTGAAGACTAGTTAACTTGGCCTACAAATAGTTCAAATCAAGGAAAATGACATTTTGTAGGTTTAGTACTTGCACATGTGTTATATCCCTAATTTCCACCCTACAGGATAGAAGGGAGTTCACAAGAATATGAAATCCAAAATACATGTTTTTCTTGATATTTGAGCCCTTTTTGGAGGTCATCATGGGTCTAATAGGGTACAAAATGCGATGATCATCACACATCAGCACTAATGCAACAAGTGTGATCGGTAAACCTTATAGATTCATGGAGTTACGAAGTGATAATCGAGGGATGAGTTTTGTATTCATGGAAGGAGCATAGAAACTCATAGCATTCAAGTCTCTAGTGGTGTCTAGAAAATCTAGAAGCTCCCCCAAGCCACCTCTGAGGATCTATATAACAAGGGCAAGTCTTGAGCAAGAGGAGGAGGAATCAAGAGTATTGTTATGTTTTCCATTTGCAAAGGAGCTCTTCCTATCCATCACAACTTCTTGATTAGGCTATCATTTTTTGGATATCATCATGTGTTGTACCCTATTAGACCTGCGATGACCTCCAAAAAAGGATCAAATCTCAAGAAAAACATGCATTTTGGCTTTCATCTTCTTGTGAACTCCCTTCTAGCCTGTAGGGTGGAAATTAAGTCTATAACAATATGTTGATAGTAATGAAAATTATGGAAATGATGAATTATTGGAAAAATGAAATGATCAACATATGTACCATTGAACCTCACAAATCATGAATTTGAACAATCCATGGGTGTATTTTCTTGAGCCACCTAAGACTAATTCTATGCCTATAATTTCAATTTTCCAAATTCGGTTAAGTTTTAATTATCAAAATGAATTTATAATCTTGTGATTGCATGGTTTAGTTATTTATTAGACATATGCTCAGTTTGATCATTATATAATTCTTGAGTATTTCATGTTTATAGGTTTTTAAAAAGTTTGGCTTGCATTTATCAACAGTCATGTTCATTTAGAATGAAAATATACTTTATGGATCCATTCATGAAATATAAACCTATGGAATATAGGAGATAAGGAAGAATCCTATAAAATTTTCATTTCATGATTTTGGGTTCATATTCATATCAATATGTTCATTTTTGTAAAGACATTGTGCATTTTTCTAGCACTGTAAAAAACAATGAGAATCATTGAAAAATGAGATTTTGGCAAACCTAAATATTACATGTAAGATAGATTGAGAAAATATTGATATGATGGAATAGTTAACCATGTGAAATAATACAATCTAGTACATGTATATTCCACAAGGACGCATTTTTCTAGGGTTAGCGTGCATTTTACTAAGCCATGATGGCTTGATTTGCATTTTGTAAGAAAAAAACAGTTTTGATGTATTATGTAAAAGCATATTTTAAAGGTTTCAATTGGAAATATAACACTATAAGAAGGTCATTTAGGTCATGAGGAATATGTTAGAAAAACAGGATCGCGGAGCAATAAAATAAAACACAAAAGATACACAATACAATAGAGACACAGATATATGTGGTTCACCCAGTGTGGGCTACGTCCACCAGAGAAATTGTCAGGTCATTCCTTTATTATTATCCAGCAAATGAAGGGATACAACCTACAACACACCCATTGTGACTTCCTCTTCTTTCTCTCACAGTCTCCTCGCTCAGAATACAATATTCGCAATGATACATAGACACAATACATTTCCCTCATAAAATAGGGTTGCCTTCTAGGGAAAAAAAAACCCTAACATAAATTCTACCATCAGATATGTGACATTATAATGAATGGTCCAAATTTACTATGAAATTGCAATATACATCTACAGGGCAATTTTTCCGTCGGGGGATTCGCCCCTGAACCCCGCAAGGGAGGTAACCCTCCCTACACTCCCCTGTGTGGAGGAGTGTACATTCTTCTGGGGTGTAAAGTCTTCATGGGGTATAAACACGGTTGAAAACAAAGACCTTTGAATCGAGGAGATAATCAGGCTCCACAACCAACATTCTCCCACTTGGAGACAAATCTCAACAACTCCATCACTATTGTATCTACTGGACTATGATCCTTCTTGGACCTAGAAAATTTCTCAGATTCATATTCATGCTTGAAGACCAATTGAATTGAGAAAGAACTCAGTTTCTCCCTGGTTACTCCCTTAGTTAATATGTCTGCATGATTTTGGCTAGTGTGTATCTTTTCCAACTTCAAATTTCCATCTTCCAAGACGGATCGTATGAAATGGTACCTGAGTTGTATATGCTTAGTCTTCGAATGGAAGACTGAGTTATTTTCAAGATGAATGGAACTCTCACTATCACAATACAACCTGTTATTCTCCTACTTCTTTCCCAATTCCTCCATAAACATCTGTACCCAAATCATTTCTTTACTAGCCTCTATAGAAACAACATACTTTGCTTCTATTGTTGAAAGTGAAACAACCTTTTGCAGTTTCTAAATCCAACTTACTGTTGTTCCACCTATAGTTAAAACATACCTTGTGGTTCTCCTCCTGCTATCTTTATCACCTTCCATATATGAATCGACATATCCATGTTGAATAGTGTTTGAACCTCCAAAACATAATGCATGAGTAGCAGTACCTCTCAAATACCTGAGAGTCTTCTTTATTTCCTCCCAATGTTATTTACCTGGATTGTTCATATACCTACTCACAACTCCCACTGCATGTGCAATATATGGTCGTGTGCAAACCATCGCATACATCAAGCTTCCAATTGTTGATGAATAAGGGACTTTGTATATGTATTTTATCTCCTCCTATGTCTTGGGACACATTTCCTTAGTTAATTTTAAATGGTTGGCCAAAGGTGTACTAACTGGTTTTGTATTCTACATTCTAAACCTTTCCAACACCTTCTCTATGTACTTACCCTAAGACAATGTCAATTTGTGATTTTTCCTATCTCGTGTTATTCTCATACCAAGGATTTTATTTGCAGCATCCAAATCCTTCATCACAAATGAATTAGCTAATTTCTTCTTGAGCACATTTATATCATGCATATTAGACCCTACAACAAGCATGTCATCTACATACAATATCAAGATAATATAGATTCCATTTTCTAGCCTTTTAAAATAAACACAGTGATCATAATGACATATACTATAACCTTTTTCTGTCATAAACTTGTCAAACTTCAAATACCACTGCTTTGGAGCTTTCTTTAGGCCATACAAGATCTTATTCAACCTGCATACCAAATTCTCCTTCCCTTTGACCTCATACCCCTGTGGTTGTTGCATATAAATCTCTTCCTCCAAATCCCCGTGGAGAAAATCTGTTTTTACATCTAATTGTTCAAGATGTAAATATTATATTTCCACAAGACTTAAAATAGTCCTAATTGAAGTCATTTTAACAACGGGATAAAATATTTCATCAAAATCTACACCTTTCTTTTGTGCAAACCCCTTTACAACAAGTCTAGCCTTGTACCGCTTTTCGCCTCCATCTTCTTCCTTCAACTTGTAAACCCATTTATTCTGTAATGCTCTTTTTCCTGCAAGAAACTGAACCAAATCCCAAGTCTGGTTATTTACCAGGGAATCCATTTCCTCTTTCATTCCTTTCTCCCACTTATTTTTGGTCTCTACCTACATTGCCTTTTCATAACATTTTGGTTCACTAGAATCAGTCAACAATAAATAATATAATGAAGGAGAGTATCGTTCAGGGGGGTCTACTTAACCTGGCATATCTTCTAACAACACTTGCAGGAGTTTGAGGTACTTGTTGCACTTTTTGTTGTACATTTTGATTTTTCGGTACCTTTGGAATTTCTTTTTCAGTGATCTCATCAAGCACTATGTATTATGGTTTTTCTTTTTCTTGTATCTTTCCCTGCAAATTATCTTTGTACATGACCTTCTCATTAAATATGACATCTCTACTCCTAATGATTTTTTTATTTTCATAATCCCATAAGCGATAACCAAAATCATTAACACAGTATCCAATAAAGGTACACTTATTGGATTTTGCCTCAAGCTTTGTTCTATTTTCTTTATCAATATGGGCAAATGCTTCACAATTCAAAATCTTCAAAAAAGAATAGTTTACCTTTTTACCTGTCCATGCCTCCTATGTAATTCTACCATCCAAAGAGATTGAATATCCTTTGTTTATTAATTAAACAACACTATCTACAACATTTGTACAGAATTGTAATGCAATATCATACTCCTTGCATGCTCCATGATTGTCTTGTTCATCCTTTCAGACACACCATTTACTTGTGGTGTTCCTAGAACTGTCTTCTCTCTACAAATCCCATGGTATGAACAGTAATCATCAAACTCCTTGCTGCAATATTCACCTCCAATGTCTGATCTGAGACACTTCAACATTTTTCCTATCTCATTCTCAACCAAATATTTCCATTTCTTAAAAGTATCGAAAACATCATATTTTTGTCGAATGAAATAAACACAAGTTTTTCTAGTTGCATCATCAATAAAATTGATATAATAATGATAGGCACCAATAGATGATACCTGATTTGGTCCCCATACATATTTATGCACAACCTCTAACCTTTCACTCTTCTTTTCTTTTTCGACCCTTATAAATTTGACTCTCTTTTGTTTTCCATAAACACAATGCTCACAAAAATCCAAATCAATTTGTTTAAGATCTAGCAACAAATTTCTTTTATGAAGTATTTTCATCCCCTTCTCACTTATGTGTCCAATCCTATGATTCCACAGTGATGTATCCACTCATGTAGAAGCTAAAGAGATAGAATATTCAGTATTATAACCAGTGCATAAATACAATGTACCTATCTTCTCTCCTTTTACTATCACCAGTGATCCTTTGGTGACCTTCCACATCTTATCTGTAAATATGGATATACAACCTTCACTTTCCAACTTCCCTGTTGAAATTAGATTTTTCCTTAGATCTACAACATGTCTTACCTCTTTCAACAAGCATTGGTTTCCATTCCTTTGCTTTATTTTTAATTTTCCCATTCCAACAATTTTGCATGGTGCATCATCACCCAAATGAACCTGTCCAAAATCACCTTGAACATAATCTAGAAAATGTTTCCTATGGGGTGTGGAATGAAATGAATCCCCTAAATCTACTACCCAAGACTCGGAAATATTATCTACAAAAAGAATCAAAGCATCTTGTAACACATCACATGTTACATTTTCTTCCTGGTTTTTCTCTTGTTGTCCATCTCTTTGTTTCTTTGGAGCTCTGTAGTCTTTCTTCATATGTCCTTTCTTCCCACAATTCCAACACTCTATCTTTCCAATTCTCGATTTGGATCCTCCCTTACTAGAATTCCCACAATTCTATGATCCCTTTCCTCTATCCTTTTGTCTTCCCATGTTCTCCATGTTCAATGCATTACATGATGTCTCACCTGTGCTTTTTCGTCACATTTCCTCACTAAGGATAACACCAACAACATCATCAAATTTTAAATTATTTGAACTAGAGACAGATTTACTTATAGGCATGACCAAGCCATTCCATCTTTTTGGCAATGAGCACAAGATTAGAAGAGACTTGACGTCATCATCAAATTCCACTTTTACAGATTTTAGCTTATTAGTAACCGTATTAAATTCATTTAAATGATCTGCAACAGACCCACCTTCTGACATCTTCATATTAAACAATATCTTCATTAGAAATACTTTATTGGACACTAAGGGTTTTTCATACATTTTAGCCAATGCATCCATCAGCTCCTTCATTGTCTTTTCTTTTGAAATATTGAAAGCCATCGACGCTGCCAGGCTCAGTCGTATCGTTCCTAGTGCCTTTTTGTCAAGAACCTCCCATTCTTCGTCCTTCATGGTCGTCGACTTATTTTTTGTTCCACCCAATGGTAGGAATAGATCCTTCTGATATAAATAATATTCCATCTGCATCTTCCATAACTAGTAGTTTTGGTCGTTAAATGTCTAGACCCTAAACTTTCCATATTCCACCATTGCTCCCACTCGAACCAGGAATCTGATTTTCCTGTGAGTTACCTTTCGCTCTGATACCAGTTTTTAGAAAAAAGGTTCGTGGAGAAATAAAATAAAAAAAATGTGGAAATAAAACATAGAAGATATACAATACAATAAAGACAGATATATATGTGGTTCACCAAGTGTGGGTTACATCCACTAGAGAAATTGATAGGTCCTTCCTTTATTATTATCCAACAAATGAAGGGATAAAACCTACAACACACTCGTTATAACTTACTCTTCTTTCTCTCACAGTATCCTCACTCACAATACAATATTCGCAATGATACATAGTTGCAACACATTTCCCTCATAAAAGAGGGTTTCCTTCTAGGGAAAAAAAAACCTAACATAACTTCTACCGTCATATATGTGACCTTATAATGAATGGTCCAGATTTACTATGAAATTACGATATACATTTACAAGGAAAATTTTCCTTCAGGGAACGTTGTCCCCTCAAACCTCGTCGGTGGCCTACTTCCCCCCTAACCCTGTAGGGGGGTAATCCCCCCTGTACTCCCCCGCATGGAGGAGTGTACATTCTTCTGGGGTGTAAAGTCTTCATGGGGTATAAACACAGCTGAAAACAAAGAAATCTGAATCAGGGAGATAATCAAGTTCCACAACCAACAGAATAGTCAACAAATTTTGGATCATAAAAATATTCAATGGTTTGACCTGGTGTGCATTTTGTTAAAGACTAGTTAATTTGGTGATGCAAATAAACTAAAGTGACATTTTGGTAGGTTCATTACTTGCAGATGTTGATAGTATGGGAAAACATGAAAATATGGGGTTGTGAGACATGTAAGACACTTCAACTATCACCCTTCATATTTCATCATGATTACTTGTGTACATTCTATAATGATGCAACACCGTGTTTTGAAGCCCAAAACTCAATTTTTGGACTCTTAGTTGAATATTAACACCCCTTTGTGCATTCTAAGAACATAGGATAATTGATCATACACGATGGAATACCATCCATACCTATGGACCCTTCAATAGTGCATAATTTATGTAGTGTGCATTTTTATGAGGCAAGGAAGCCTAATTGTGTAAATTTGGTATTTTATTTGTCTTTAGTTCATTTTGACCCACTCAGGGATATGAATCTTTGTAATTGAATAGTTAAGGTAGTTGGAATGATATTGGTTGATTATATATATATATATATATATATATATATATATATATATATATAGAGAGAGAGAGAGAGAGAGAGAGAGAGAGAGAGAGAGAGAGAGAGAGAGAGAGAGATGAACCCTCTACAAATCGTAATAAGACCCTAGATCATTTTCCATTCAAAATTGAATAAATATTGGTTCTTAGATTATGATACTTAACATACAATTAGTTGTGTCTAGGCTTATCCACGACTATTTTTCAAAAATAAATAACATAATCCAGAAAACCAAAAAAGAAAATTCTTAGACTCACACAGTCCCATAAAAAGAGGTAGATATTTCCAATCTTTGTATAGCTAATTACTTGGAAGAAATGTAGATCATGTTCTTATAAATCCATACACCAAATAAAATATTTTTCAAAAAACCAAAAAATAAATATAGTTCTATAATATGTTACATGTGGAATGGGAAGGATGGTAATAAGCTTCGATACTACAAAATTACTTCTACCTCTTCAAAATTCTCTTTTTTTCTAGAAATATAGTTTTGATTGTTACAAAACACAACTCAAAAGGAACTTGATTAAAGGGGTCTGATCCAAATAATCAGATTATGCTTCTCTGTTGTGGACAATAACTGAAATTTGTGTATCCCTTCATTAAAAACAAATCAATTTTTGGGTTTTTCTAGGGTTGTATATATAATTCAATGGTATATCAATATGTACACCATTAAAAATTTGAAACAAGACATGTCAAGCAACTTGTAGAAGCAAAAATAGAGCTCAAGAATTCCCCTCCAAAAATGAAAATGAAAATTTCAAACCATGTCAATCAAATTATTTTTCCATGGTACCATAGGAGTCACTCATATTAGGGATAAAATTGTTTTACTCATGCTAAAAAATTACTTAGAAAATAAAACTTTTTCCAAAGAAAATGCATGCACCATAATTCATGTATTTTATTATGCGCCATAAATGTGCATGGTTTATTTTACCAAATAATGCAACTTTATACCATAAATGCACCATCCCGAATTGGAATGTTTTACTATTTTTGAGGTTGGTTAAGGAATTTCACCATGAGTTAAGAATTTTGGGGTGGATTTAATCATTTTTCTGGTAGAGTTAAGAATTTTCTAGTGGAGTTTAAAACTCAATACCTTTCCCAAAAAACATATTTTGACATAAAAAGGAAATATTTCAACATTGGTAGGTTAACCAAAGGAGTGAGTTGGGGGAGAGGGAGGGTGTGTGGTGTAATGTTATGTGGCATCCCTCTTGGTCAACACCTATAGTATCTTGGGGTCTCCAACCCAAATTCCCTTTTTATTGCAAAGATGAAACAATCAAGCATATGTGATGGTTGTGTCCATATTCTAAGTTAGTTTTGGTTTAGGACTCAACCATGTGTGGGTCATATGCTCCCTACCTCCATAACCTAGAAGTATAGTATCATTGGTGATAAGCTCTCATAAGTAGTAAAATTCCATGCAACATGGTAGCTTGCTAGAATATGGATTTTATTTCTAATTTGGAAGAAATGGAATGAACATGTTTTTGAGAAATCTCATTTCAATAAGTTTTCCTAGTTTTATGGAGCTCTTATGTGTACCAACCTTCACTTGTACATCCATGTGCAATATGTATAGGGTAAATAAGCAAGAAAAAACTAATTTCGATGAAGTAATGGGTTGTTTTCCATTACTTTAGATTACTATGAAGAACATTTCAGCTACTAATTTTATTTTTTACAGTTGAACTTGTTAACACGTAAGGTTGTATGGGTCAAAAAGTCTTCTTTGTTTTTATTTTTTGAGTCATAGGGTTCATGGAACATAGGTTTTGAATTTATTAGGTTGTTTTCATATGGTTACAGTCAGTTCCAAAAGGAATAGGGCTATGTTTATCCTAAGCCTAAAGTTTGAGTCATATGATGATTGTCATGTCAAGATCTAAAACCTTACAAGTCACACTCTTATTTTTCTTCATCATGATTCTGACATGTCACACCTTCATCTTGAACCTGATATTCCTTTTGTCATTATCCATCTGCAAAAGGGTCAACTCAAGTTAATGTTGTGTTCTGCCAACTCACTAAGAGAGTTTGCAGCGTACTCCAAGTAAATTTTTCTTTCATCTCTAATCATTGCTTTAAAGGATCTTTTCAAAAATATTTTATGGTTATCAAGACCTCCTTTTTAACCATTTTCAGGGATTATGTCACCAAATTTTCTAACAAATTCCTTGAAGTACATGATCCATTTTAAAATCGGTGTTGCGAACTCACAAACAAAATAGTTGCAAACTGGTACAGGCGTTGCGAACTGGAGGAAAGAGAGGGTTGTAGCTTGGATAGGTTGCAGGCACTCACGTTTGGACTTATCAACATCCACATCAGCCTCAGAGATACCATGTACTCTATAAAAAAACTCATATCATTTTGAAAGGATGAGGAGGGGGTTTGGTAAAATTCTTGAAATTGGCACTGCGAACTAGCGTTGTGAACCGGCAAACAAGGGTGTTGTGAACTCATTTCATGTAGCAGTTTCTTCTAAATATTTGATCATAACTCCAAAACAGTGATGTGGGTTTTTCTGAAATTTTGTTTGGATGAGCATGATAATAGAATTGAATTTCTAACCAAATTCCATCCTGACCCAATTTGGCATTCGAGAGATATAATTAAAACACTAGTGCGCTGCAAACTAGCATTGCAAACTCTCTATTTTGCATAGTTATTGGATATTCGCCTTGTTTGGAGGTTTCCACCTATCAAGGAAGGTTATAATGGTCTCCTAGGAGTTATTTGGATATGAGGGACATGTGCTCCATATCCATATCAATCATAATGATATGTTTCAAAAGGAATTTATCATTATAGACAAAATCCCAAAAAAATAGGAATTTGTTAGGCTTTTGTTGGAATCTTTTGTAACAAGACTGTTGGATTACTAAGAGGGGGGGTGAATCAGTAATAGATCAATTATCCTTTTTAACCACAAAATGCAAGTGTTATATAAATGTAGGATTATCATCCAATAGTTGCAGAGTAAATAAACAATGAACAAATGAGCAATCATACACATACACAGTACACCAGTGTTTTTACGTGGAAACCCAAAGCGGGATAAAACTACGAAATCTTTTTTCTTATGTGTCTTTAAGAATTACGTTCATTGGAAGCACCAACTTCCTTTGTTTTCCAGCTGCAACTGGAAGGAGGCTCCAACCCCCTAGTTTCTTAGGCTACAACTTGAAGGAAGCTCCAACTCCCCAATTCTCTGGCTACAACCAGAAAGAGGCTATTGTACCTAGTTTCTCGGGCTACAACTTGAGGGAAGCTCCAACTCCCCAATTCTCTGGCCACAACCAGAAGGAGACTAGAACCCCCTATTTTCTCCAAACACAACCGGAAGGTGGATACAACCACCTATCCTTGCCCCATCCAACTGCCCTGATGTAGAAATAGAATGATGGAACCATTGCCACACTATCACTATGAGATATATTTTTGTAAACCTATACCAATCAACCTGTAACAACCTATACCAATAACTTGTTCCAACATGTACCATACATCAACCTGTACCTCAACATGTACAATAAACAAATGCATCAACCATGCATAAAACCTGTACAAATAACCTGTCACAATAACTTGTCCAAACAACCTGTAATCAACCTTTACCATAAACAAGTGCATCAATCATGCACCAACCTATACTTTAGTCTCACATTACTAATTTTGGATTAGTCAACAACCCTAACTTTAAATAATCATAATTATGTACCTGTAATGAATAAATATCTGAAAATAGAACACAATATTCTTCAGTTTCTTTTATGCAATTCCTCCAGGTTTCCCTACTTGGAACCTCCCAGAAAAGGAGTTATAGAAAAAATGGCATACCTTGTTGAAATATGGCTTATTCTAGAGAGAGAACTTGTAGAGCGTTCCCCGCACGAAATATTTGTTGTATGGATCTGAAAATGGTACATAGAATATTAGATATTGTACTCTAACCAATAGATTTTGTCTTTCTGAATTTGGATCTGTTATGAATAAGTTATGACGTTTTTACCCAAAACAATTATTTTAGACTAGTTTCAGGACTAGCCACAAACCCTATTTTCCACGGAGTGTAACTTCAAAAATACAATGACCCACAAGATGAAATTTTTATCACAGATACTTGGATATGTTTCCTCAATGGCCTCCCAATTTCACGGTCTAAACCATTCTAGAAAAAAACAATTATTGCAAAAATGGTGAGATGACCTGTAAATAACATACCTTAGAAAGCATCATCAAAAGAATTTATCCTCCCTTGAATTTTGGCCTTATTTAATTCACCTTCCCTCTAAAATTTGGCTTAGATATCCTTTGGTTACCTCAGTCACTTGTAGATATTCAATATGTTCAAGTGTGATTAAAATGAGAGAGCCTTGCCTCTTATTTATACTTTCATGTAGCTTCCTCAAGGGGTTACCTTTTAACCATCTTAAC
>ML793467.1:192897-220995 GCA_009831015.1 Picea engelmannii | reverse complement strand
TACACTCATCACTTCACTTTATTATTTACCTTCTAAAATCTCTTAAACCACTTTCCTTATTTTAGGGCTAACCCACTTCTAACCACTTGTCCACTTAGTAATTTATCCATTAACTTTATTATTTAAATAATTTATTTTGTATCTACTTTGACTTATAGTACACACATCACTTCACTTTATTATTTAAATAATTTTTTCTTTGCAACCACTTTGACTACTTTGACCTTTTGGGGCTTCTACATGACTCGTGAGGGTTCTACAACTTCACATGGCCATAACTCTCTAACCGTGAGGAGTTATGTGATGTTCCACATACCAAAGGAAATGGAATGACATGCACTATCCATCTAGAATAGTATTACCCAAAAATATATCAAAACTCATACCATTATCCATCAAACAAACTTGGGTCCATTACCCAAACCTTTGTGCTACCAGAATTTTCTACCGGACTTTATTCAAGGGTTGACATCAATGAAAACCAACACAAATAATCAACAAAGACTCATAAATGGAGTAGGATCCTATGTAACTCCTTGGTTTCAACCTTCTCAGGGTAGATAGATATTATTCACTATAAATGAAAGGGTTTTTGATGAGAAAAGGGTTGGATTCATGATCCAAGAGAGGAGAGATTTGTAGGGGAAATTTATCTTTGTATTTGTAAGCCTAAGGGCATGTGTTGTAGGCATTTCTACCGTTAGAGATTCATGAAAGTTGTGATACCAGACTATTTTTATTGTGTTTCCATTATTTCATATCATCTTGATTGAGTAATATTTACAGATTTTGAAGATCAAAAGTTTCCTTTGGTTAATGAATTCATGAGCTGCAAAGGATTTGTGGTAATTGCTTGTTAGTCATTGATTATTTCTAAAGCACTCTTTAATATGTCTTACAGAAAGGATCTTTGTTATGTGGATATACTTCTTTTTGTTTACCTTCTATTCTTCTACCCATCTTTGCACAAGCCTTTTTTCTGGTAGGCAGCTTGATTGTCTTTGATCTGCAAAATGTTATGATTCCATGCCCAATAGAATGTATTTGCAAGTAGTCTGATGACCTCCCTTTTACTCTTATCTTGTTGATCCACTAATTATAACTTGTTTTAATCATTTAAATCAAATGGGTACTGGGTTTATCCTCTAGCAGTCTAAGGATGACTCTTAGTGCTAACATTCTTGGCATCGTTATCGGGGAGGGAAGTGTGAAGCAAGCTTCCCTAGGAGAATGACATAGATCCAGTTCTTGATGGTAGACAAGAGAGGGACACAAAAATTGACTATAATAATATACTTGGCGACTCCATAATCAAAGACTCCACCGAAGGAAATATCCTGTCGATAGAAAGATGAAAATACGGAAGGGAAAAACTAGGTATCAGCTCATTAGTCTTCTCTATTAACTTTTTCTCTTCTTCATCAGTTCATTCCTATCTTTCCCTTTACATATAAAAAGGATTATCCTTTTTCTTTGTTTACTCTTATGATCATCAACATTCATTTGTATATCCATCTTTGGAAGAAGAAGGTCCCCATTCTTCCTTTGTTTTAGATGTTGATCATGTCTCCTCATCTAAACCTATTGAGAAATATGAAGTTCATATCTCAATTCCTCCTGAAATTGAGAAGCCTTATAGTCATGGGAATCATGAGGTTGATTTACCTTCTAAAGTCTTTGTTGTACCTTCCAATCAGCTTGTTAAACCTTGTTTTCATCCCATTGTTGTTCAAACTAGAATCAAAGAGAAAAAAAATTAACATTTAAGGCTTCCATCTCATCTTCATCCTTATCCTCTTAACTTCTTTGAGTATATTCCTCATTTTTATAGAGAAGAACATATCACCACCGAGAAGAATTTCGAAGCTTTTTAGAACTTTGTCGATCAGTTTGAGATAGTAAATGAAGATGTTACCATGAGGTTATTTTCTGAATCCTTGTTTGGGAATGTTTCTTTGTGATTTAAGGGTTTGGGAGATGATTCCATTAGTTCTTGGACTGAGTTATATTATGCATTTTAAAAATATTGGGGAGAGAATAAGTCCTTTGATTAATACCTGGTTGATTTTCATGTTTTGAGGAGAAAAGAAGATGAAGCTCTAGCTATATTCAACGGGAGGTTTTGCAGTTTTTATCATAGCATGTCATTGGAGATCCGGCCTTCTGAGACTATAGCTATGGTTTAATACATAGTATATCAGCATCTATATCTTGTCCTTCTCCTGAGAGAAAGGAAATCTTCATCATTAAGATGGTTGTTTGAGGATGTTGAAGAAATTGAGGAGAACATTTGAGCTTGCAAAAGGATTAGAGATTGGGCTTACCTTGAAGATCTGCATGCACAGGAACAACAAGGAGAGTGTAAGTATGATTCAGGTTTGGGACAACATTTATCAGTTTTTTCATATTTTTCTATGGATCAGGATATAGATCGTATTGGTGTTCATTTTTCAAATAAATTTGAGCATGCAGTGTTCGCCCTTGACCAAGTTTTGGCAGATTCTTGGTCATGTTGACCTATTTTGGGACTTCGACAGCCTGTCGAAGAAGGAGTGCAAGACGAAGTGGAGATCACATGATCTCGGCCCCTTTTGGGTCCTTTTTGGGTTTTGGGGGATAATGTAACGGGAATGGGATATCGGCCCATGGGTTTACCCATGTTTAGGCCTAGTTTGAATGTATAAATAGATGCCTAGGCTAGAAAGAAAGGGGAGTTATGTAACGAATGGATAAGTGCTAGATTTGAATCTATGTGATCAAGGCTATGTGCATACTGTGTGAGATTTGCAGAGTTAAGTGCAATTCATTGTAGCAAGACTGTGGAAGGATTAGTGTTGTAACGCAAGGAAGAAGGATCTAGCGAGCTGCGCAGATCTTTTGTCCTGTGTGGATTAAGGGTTTTGATGGCTTTGTGCTTGTAATCGATTGACTGAAGACAATAAAGAAGAAGAGTTGGTGGACGTATCCCTAGGGTGGGGGTGAACCACGTAAACCCTCTATTATGATGTTTTGTGCTTTGTCTTTATGTGATTTATATGTTATTTTCTAAGTGCTTGGATGCATTTAGATAGATCTACTTATGCTTTGTGCTTATTGGATGTGAGAATGCTAGATCTAATCTATATGGTTATGCTTAGTTCTTGATCTGGTTGATCTGATCTGTTTACCTATGCTAAGTGCTTAAGTACAGTGTGAATGTTGCAAAGCCCTATTTTATCAGTGAAGTGATTATTTATTATATATTGTGGAACTGACAATGATAAGTTCTCTATTAAGTTGTATAATCATAGATCTGTGTCCCAGCTAAGGTTGCAGACACTTGAGTCCTGCAATCACCCCTGCCTCTACCTCGGGTGAGACTTCATCTTCTTCGTAGGTGTTTCTGAAAGGGCCGGTAGTTAGGGATTTGTTGGTGCGTTGTTGTAGTGTTGAACCCTGGGTCTGCCCCTGTGCCAACAAATAGTTTTGTTGGTGGGACCTGAAACTGTGATCGCTGGGAATTGAGAAAGAAGAAACTTTGTGCGAAAATTTGACTTGAAACTGTGAAATCTCTGTGTGTAGATCTGTTTCTCTAGTGCGTAGTATCCTACTCAATTTATAAAGATATGTGATAAAGAAAGAAGCCCGATCTGAAGAAATAAGATCATATTTGAAAGAAAGAAGCCTGCTCTGAAGAAAGGAGGTTGGATCTGAAGGAAAGAAGCAAGATCTGAAAGCTTTGTGCTCTAAGAAAGGAAAAAGTGAGAAGTTTTGATTAAAAAAGGTAATATATGCAAGCTCTATGCTCTGATAAAGGTAAGAATAGTTAAAAGTTTTAGATCTGAAAGTTGTGTACCCTGTAGAAGTAAGATAAGTGGAATTTTTTGTTTCTAGAGTATGGATCTAGGTATGTTTAATAGAGTCTGTCCTAGTTTGAAAGCTAGGGCATTTATAGATGAAAGAAGGTTTGATATGAGTAGATCTGATAAGAGTAGTGAAAGATATGTTATACCTATGCATAGAAAGAATGTTTGGACTAACAAATGGATGCAGGATCCTAGAAAGAATTTATTGCAGGTTAGCTACCATGATCCTAGTGCACAGTACAGAAGAGGTTGGTGATCATTTAAAAGAAAGAGAGGATTAACGCTCTGTTACAGTTGCAGAAGACCGAGACATCTTGCTAAGGAATTCTCTGGAAGAAGAGCTAGTTGTCTTTGATGTAAATATATGGAACATGAAGTGTTGGATTGCCATAGAATGATTGGTAAGCTTGAAAGAATGACTCTGAACCAGGAAAACCCTAAGGCAGATCCAGAAAAGGAAGAACCCCCAAAAGAATCAGAGAAAGTATTGTTGCAAATAAATGAAACCCTCAATGACCATCGACATGTCAGATTATTAGATATCTTCAAGGAAAAAGAATGCATCGAAGAAAGAATAGGAGACTTCGACATTGACTTTATTCTAGAAGAGGAAACTTCGGTGAATATCATGACAGAAAGAACTTGGGAAGCTATAGGGAAACCTGCTATGATCCCTTCATTAGGAGGAATAGGACTATTCAGAGGAAAGCTAGTAAACCTATGTGGGAAGCTCGCGCAAATACCTATGAACGTTAATGGAGCTTCGACGGAGGAATATTTTGAGATTATTAAATTTGTTAAAGACATAGCCCTGTTTACCATGTTAATAGGAAAACCTTGGATTGACAGATATCAAGCCAGACGAAAGGAAGAAGAAGGAGTCTTAGAGCAGAAGAAACATGAGTTAAAATATTTCATGACCATAAGGATCACGCACTTGATTGAAGAATGAGAGAGTAGATTGAAGATATTTAACGCTCATGACCATAAGGATCGCGCACTTGATTGAAGAACAGGAGAGTAGATCAAAGATATTTAACGCTAGAAACCCAGATATCGAAGCTGCAAGAACATTAGACGATATCTCAACAGCGCGAAGTGACTAAGACCACAGAAGATAAGAGTCAGAATGGAAAATGAACTATCGAGACAAAGCTCACTGGAAAGAAGGCTAGAAAGAAAAGTAAGAAGAGAGCTAAGTTACAGAAGGTTCTAGAGGGAACTTCGCAAGTAGAAAATTTGAAGAATTGGAGATTCGTCGGGATATTAGAATAGTGACGCATGGCACTTCTCCATGGCGAAGCAATATACTCGTTGGAGATATTATAACCGTTTGATCGACGCTCTGAACAGGAAAAAAGGAAATAAAGGTTCGTCATCAGACCGTTACACTGCGCCATAATGGATCGAACAAGAGTTAATGGAGGCTCATAACCGTTTCAAGCGAACCATTGTCAAGTTACATATTTATCTCATCTCTCCACGCACTGTGAACACTTTTTCTAACTCATAGTTTCGAGCCCATAGACTAAGTTGTTATTGTATATAGTGATCCTTGCGATATTGTTGATTATTCTAGTGCAGTATCTAATTTAACTTGACCCCGATCTAATTAATCTCGAGTGCATATGTCCGATGAGCTCAACGCAGTTAAAGAATCAGTGACAGAAGTACTCCTTGAAATGATGACTGAGAGAGTCATGTCAATGTCTACAGCTATACAAGCATCGTCCATGGGAGCGTTGCTAGCTTCCGCGTCCATTTCTCGAGAAGGACCATCCCAACTGCCCTCTGAAAGACGATCTAAGCTCAGAAATGATTTCACAATTGTTAAGATGATCCCAAGAATACTACCTACCTATATCCCACCATTGAGTGGCACAGTAAATCGAGATAGTGTACCTAGATATTTTGAGTATGCCTTGATCACTGCATACCACCTGAAGGGGATACGTGCAGTGCGAACTGACCAAGACAAGATCGCAGCGTTGAATTTTAGCGACTTCAACCTCAGAGATTGAAAAGTCTATAGCATGCTAGCCCTGCATAAGTACCTAATAATAACTAAAGGGAAGAATTTGAAGATCGTCCCTCAACAATGGACCCATAACCTCGCGCAGTCCATACTGTTGAACGTCGTGAAGATCCCGGACTTCGGATGACACCAAAAAGTGAACGCATGTGTCAATCTATTATTGTCATGTTACCATGGCGGATATTTATGGTTGAACCACCGTATCACAGTGGATCCGATGCTAATCCATTGGATCACGGGATTAAGCATGAAAGTCTCTGACCCACAAGATTTCTACCCTAGAAAATCCATGGATCGCGGTCTTGAGCAGAAGATTAAAGAAACCTATGGAGATGTCAAGAAAGGGACGCGAGGATACAAGGCAGCTTCCATCGAGAATGGCGCAGTGCGCCTCGTCTGTCAAATGATTTCATGGAATTTAGTTCGCAAGAATCGACCCACCCAAGTGAATGGTTTTGTAGTCAACCTCGCAGGAAAGTGCGTGGAGGGCCTACAAATGAATTGGGTGAAGTACCTCATGAACCAGCTAGAACTTGACTACAGGGAAGTGCAAGATCAACGATATGAATTCCATTTTAGTTGGCTATTGATCTTGATTGCTTTCATCGCATGGGAAATGTCGGAAGGTGTGACCTTCCCGGACATCAAGTCATTTGAACCTATGGCCGCAAAGTTCAGTACGTTGTGGTACTCGAATGACATGAATAGACAGTGGCAGTAAAATGTTGTGTTCCATACGTATTACAACCAATTGAAGGTAGCCATCCAGTCTGAGCCTCGTATGACCCCGAATACCCTCCACAGGTTTCGACCCCTAATGAAATTCAGCGCGGACCTCCATTTTAGTTACATCACAACGCGCACAGATGAACATAAACAACAGCTACAATCACACTACAAGCTGATGGAGGATGACTTGGAAGAAATTACCAAGGAATGGTCGGCGGACCTCCTCATTCTAGCAGACCCTACGAAGATGTCTGATATTGACAGTTCTGAAGCAGCGCATGATACACCTGGACCCAGCAAGACAAAGAAAAATGAAGAATCCCAAGATGTAAGCAGTTCCTCAGCAAGGAATGATTTTATCTCACCTGAGCAAGGAGGTGATGGCAGAGAGATAGGTAGCATAGAAGTTGAATAGAAGAAAGGCAAGGTTACATTGCCTAGAGATGAGGAGGACCCCTCAAAGAAAAGGAAGGTTTCCCCTTCGAAACCTTCTTATAGGAAGAAAGAGAAAGCATATATGACTAAAATGTAGACCACCCTCTCTTCAGACGACTTCGACTTCATCGTCGTAGCACTGAACGATGCTTCCCTGGAGATAGAAGAAAAGAAAGAGGCTAAGAAGGAGGAGGTGTTCAGTCGGATTAAGGATGAGCTCCAAGGAATGCAGCAGGAATTACAGTCAAGTTGCATAGTTTCCACTACGCCTCTGCCATTGGGAACACCAGAACTGAGAGATGAGCCATCTCAACTCCACTGGATCGTTGATACAGTCGAAGCTCACCTTCAATGAGCACATGAGGAGACAGAGAAAGCCACCCAGGATTTAGAACAAGCACAGGGAGACCTTCTAGAGAAACACAGTACTATAGAATGAGAGAATCTTTCTCTCGAGGTGAAGTTCGATGAAGAAAAATCCCAGCTGCATAAAGAAAAGGAACAGTTGCTCATCAAGGAGCTTGAAGTAAAGGAAATGGTTCACAGATAAATTCGCTCTGTGACAGTCGTTGAAGTAAAGGTCAAAGAGAAAGTTCCACAGTAGGTGGCACAACTTGAAGAGGTAATCCAGTAGCTCCAACAGTGCATAGCAGACTTGGAGCTTCGCACTGTGCCCGATACCCCTCAAGATGTAAGATACCTAAGGGAAGCAACTACCCAAAGCGCAGTTGCCAGATTAAAAGCTCTTTCTTTAAAGTCCAAGCAGTTGAGTAACTGTAACGCCCAAACATATGAGATCCTCACTGAGAACCCAGAGTTATAGGCACTGGAGTCGTAGCTCCAGGAAGCAAAGAAGCACGCAGACACACTGCAGGTGCAACTGAAGGCCTTGTTGGTCATGGAAAGAATGAAGTGGTCTCCAGAGCAATGCACCACCCAGCAGCAGATCCATATGATTCAAAGCAGAGTAATGGAAGTTACTCAATGGCTTCAACCAGTACAAGATAAGGCGTGCCAATTATTTATAGAGGTTGAAAGCCAAGGAGCATAGCTAGAACAAGTCATTAACGCAACAGAACAACGCCTAGAAGGGCCCGTAAACGACGTCGTGATCCAGGATTTCACCGAGAAAGAGGTCATCGCTCAACAGAAGGTCGAAGCAACTCAAGCCAATATTGAAGCCTTTGAAGAAGAACTGGTCAGATCAGAGTGACTCGGGATGAGTCACGGGTGAGTGTTGGGGGTCTGTTGGCCCTTGACCACGTTTTAGGAGATTCTTGGTTATATTGAGATATTTTGGGACTTCGACAGCAAGTCTAAGAAGGAGTGCAAGACGAAGCGGAGATCACGGGATCTCGGCCCCTTTTGGGTCCTTTTTGGGTTTTCTGGGATATTGTAACAGGAATGGGATGTCGGCCCATGGGTTTACCCATGTTTAGGCCTAGTTTGTATGTATAAATCGATGCTTAGGCTAGAAATAAAGGGGAGTTATGTAACGAATGGATAAGTGCTAGGGTTGGATATATGTGATCAAGGCTATGTGCATACTGTGTAATATTTGTTGAGTTAAGTGCAATTCATTGTAGCAAGACTGTGGAAGGCTTAGTGTTGTAACACAAGGAAGAAGGATATAATGAGTTGTGCAGATCTTATGTCCTGTGTGGAGTAAGGGTTTTGATGGCTTTGTGCTTGTAACCAATTGACTAAAGACAATAAAGAAGAAGAGTTGGTGGACATAGCCCAAGGGTGGGCGTGAACCACGTAAACCCTCTGTTATGATGCTTTGTGCTTTGTCTTTATGTGATTTATATGTTATTTTCTAAGTGCTTGGATGTATTTAGATAGATCTACTTATGCTTTGTGCTTATTAGATGTGAGAATGCTAGATTTGATCTATATGGTTTTGATTAGTGCTTGATCTGGTTGATCTGATCTGTTTACCTATATTAAGTGCTTAAGTACAGTGTGAATGCTGCGAAGCCCTGTTTTATCAGTGAAGTGATTATTGATTATATATTGTGGAACTGAAAATTCTAAGTGTTCTATTAAGTTGTATAATCAAATATCTGTGTCCTAGCTAAGGTTGCAGACACTTGAGTCCTGCAACCACTCCTACCTCTACCTCGGGTGAGACTTCATCTACTTCGCAGGTGTTGCCGAAAGGGTCGGTAGTTAGGGTTTTGTTGGTGCAATGTTGTAGTGTTGAACCCTGGGTCTGCCCCTGTGCCAACAAATGGTTCTGTTGCCGAGACCTGAAACTGTGATCGTTGGGAACTGAGAAAGAAGAATCTTTGTGTGAAAAATTGACTTGAAACTGTGAAAGCTCTGTGTGTAGATTTGTTGCCCTAGTGCGTAGTATCCTACTCGATTTATAAATCTCTGTGATAAAGAAAGAAGCCCGATCTAAAGAAATAAGATCAGATCTGAAAGAAAGAAGCTTGATCTGAAGAAATGAGGTTGGATCTGAAGGAAAGAAGCAAGATCTGAAAGCTTTGTGCTCTAATAAAGGAAAAAGTGAGAAGTTTTGATTAAAAAAGGTAAGATCTGCAAGCTCTGTGCTCTGATAAAGGTAAGAATAGTTAAAAGTTTTAGATCTGAAAGTTTTGTACCCTGTAGAAGTAAGATAAGTGGAAATTTTTGTTTCTAGAGTATGGATCTAGGTATGTTTAATAGAGTTTGTCCTAGTTTGAAAGATAGGGCATTGATAGATGAAAGAAGGTTTGATATTGGTAGATCTGATAAGAATAGTGAAAGATATGTTATACCTATGCATAGAAAGAATGTTTGGACTAACAAATGGATGTAGGATCCTAGAAATAATTTGTTGTGGGTTAGCTACCATGATCCTAGTGTGCAGTACAAAAGAAGCTAGGGATCATTTAAAAGAAAGAGACGATTAACCCTCTGTTACAGTTGCAGAAGACTGGGACATCTTGCTAAGGAATGCCCTGGAAGAAGACCTAGTTGTCTTTGTTGTAAATCTATGGACCATGAAGTGTTGGATTGCCCTAGAATGATTGTTAAGCTTGAAAGAATGACTCTAAACCAAGATAAGTTACAGAAGGTTCCAGAGGGAACTTTGCAAGCAAAAAAAATTCAGAATTGGAGCTTCGTTGGGATATCAGAACAGCGACGAATGGCACTTCGCCATGGCGAAGCAATATATCCGTTGGATATATTATAACTGTTGGATATATTATAACCATTCGATCGATGCTCTGAACAGGAAGAAAGAGAATAAAAGTTCTTCATTAGACCGATAGACCATGCCATAATGGAACGAACAAGAGTTAATGGAGACTCATAACCGTTGCAAGTGAACCATTGTCAAGTTACCTATTTATCTAATCGCGCCATGCACCTTGAACACTTTTGCTAACTCATATTTTTGAGCCCATAGACTAAGTTTCTACTGTATATAGTGATCCTTGCGATCTTGTTGATTATTCTAGTGCAGTATCTAAGTTAACTTGACCTTGATCTAATTAATCCCGAGCGTGTATGTCCAACGAGCTCAACGCAATTAAAGAATCAGTGGCAGAAGTACTCCTCGATTTGATGACTGAGAGAGTCATGTTGATGTCTATAGGTATACAAGCATCGTCCACGGGAGCACTACCATCTTCCCCGTCCACTGCTCGAGAAGGACCATCCCGACCACCCTCTGAAAGAAGATCTAAGATCGGAAATGATTTCACGACTGTTAAGATGATCCTAAGAATACTACTTGCCTATATCCCACAAGTGAGTGGCACAGTAAATCGAGACAGTGTACCTAGATATTTTGAGTACACATTGGTCACTGCATACCTCCCGAAGGGGATACGCACAGTGCGAGCTAACCAAGACAAGATCATTACGTTGAAGTTTAGCGACTTCAACCTTGGAGATCGAAAATTCTACAACATGCTAGCCCCACATAAGTACCTAACCATAACTAAAGGGAAGAATTCAAAGATCGTCCCTCAACAATGGACCCATAACCTCGTGCAGTCCACACTGCTCAACGTCATGAAGATCCCACACTTCGAAAGGCACCAAGAAGTGAATGTGTGCGTCAAGATACTATTGTCCTATTACCATGGAGGATATTTATGGTTGAACCACCGTATCATAGTGGATCCGACGTTGATCCATCGGATCATGGGATTAAGCATGCAAGGCCCTGACCCATAGGATTTCTACCATGGAAAAGCCATGTATCGCGCTCTTGCGCAGAAGATTAAAGACACCTACGGAGATGTCGAGAAAGGGACGCGAGGCTATAAGGTAGCTTCCATCAAGAATGTCGCAGTTCGCCTTGCATATCAGATGATTACAGGTAAGTCAGTTTGCAAGAATCAACCCACCTAAGTGACTAGTTTTGTAGTCGACCTCGCAGAAAAGTGCGCGGAGGGCCTACAAATGAATTGGGAGAAGTACCTCATGAACCGGCTATAACTTGATTGCAGGGAAGCACAAGATCAAGCATATGAATTCCACTTTAGTTGGCTATTGATTCTAATCGCTTGCATCGCATGGGAAATGCCGGAAGGTGGGACCTTCTCGTACATTGAGTCATTTGAACCTCTGGTCGTGAAGTTAAGTATGTTGTGGTACTCGAACAACATGAATAAACAGTGGCATTCAAATGTGATGTTCCGTACATATTACAACCAATTGAAGGTAGCCATCCGATATGAGCCTCGTATGACCCTAAATACCCTCCACAGGTTTTGGCCCCTAATGAAATTCAGCACGGACCACCATTTTATTTACATCACAGCACGCGCAGATGAACATAAACAACAGCTGCAATCATACTACAAGCTGACGGAGGAAGCCTTCGACGAGCACAGGAGGAGATAGAGCAAGCCACCCAGGCTTTAGCACAAGCACAGAGAGACCTTATATATCAGCGTCGTACTATAGAACAAGAGAATCTTTCTCTCTAGGTGAAGTTTGATGAAGAAAAATCCCAGCTACATAAAGAAAAGGAACGGTTGCTCGTCGAGCAACTTGAAGTAAAGGAAATGGTTCACAGAGCACTTCTCTCTATGACAGTCATCGAAGTAAAGGCCAAAGAGAAAGTTCCAAAGTAGGTGGCACAACTTGAAGAGGTAATCCAGCAACTCCAACATCGCATAGAAAAGGAGCTCCACACTGTGCCCGAGACCCCTCAAGACGTAAGAGACCTAAGGGAACCAACTACCCGCAACGCAGTTTCCAGATTAAAATCTCTTGCTTATAAGTGCAAGAAGTTGAGTAACTACAGCACCCAAACATATGAGACCCTCACTGAGAACCTAGAGTTACAGGCACTAGAGTGGCATCTCCAGAAAGCAAAGCAGCACACAGACACACTACAGGCACAACTGAAGTCCTTGTCAGTCGTGGAAAGAATGAAGCAGTCTTAGGAGCAATGCACCAGCCAACAGTAGATCCATATGATTCGAAGCAGAGTAATGGAAGTTACTCAATGGCTTCAACCAGTACAAGATAAGGCGGGCCAATTATTCACAGAGGTTGAAATCCAAGGAGGAGAGTTAGAACAGGTCATTAACGCAGAAGAACAGTGCCTAGAAGGGCCCATAAACGACGTCATGATCCAAGAGTTCACCGAGAAAGAGGTCATCGCATATTAGCAATTCGAATCATATCAAGCCAAGCTCTAAGCCTTCGAAGCATAACTGGTCAAATCAGAGTGACTCGGGACGAGTCACAGGTGAGTGTTGGGGGCTTGTTGGCCCTTGACCAAGTTTTGGGAGATTCTTGGTCATGTTGACCTATTTTGGGATTTCAATAGCCTGTCAAAGAAGGAGTGCAAGACAAAGCGGAGATCAAGGGATCTCAGCCCCTTTTGGGTCCTTTTTGGGTTTTGGGGGATAATGTAACGGGAATGGGATGTCGGCCCATGGGTTTACCCATGTTTAGGCCTAGTTTGTATGTATAAATAGATGCCTAGGCTAGAAAGAAAGGGGAGTTATGTAACAAATGGCTAAGTGATAGGGTTGGATCTATGTGATCAAGGCTATGTGCATACTATGTGAGATTTGCGGAGTTAAATGCAAGTCATTGTAGCAAGACTGTGGAAGGCTTAGTGTTGTAACGCAAGGAAGAAGGATCTAGCGAGTTGCGCAGATATTCTATCATGTGTGGAGTAAGGTTTTTGATGGCTTTGTGCTTATAACCGATTGAATGAAGACAATAAAGAAGAAGAGTTGGTGGACGTAGCCCCAGGGTGGGGGTGAACCACGTAAACCCTCTGTTATGATGCTTTGTGCTTTGTCTTTATGTGATTTATATTTTATTTGCTAAGTGATTGGATGTATTTAGATAGATATACTTATGCTTTGTGCTTATTATATGTGAGAATGCTAGATATGATCTATATGGTTGTGCTTAGTGCTTGATCTATTTGATCTGATCTGTTTACCTATGCTAAGTGCTTAAGTACAGTGTGAATGTTGTGAAGCCATGTTTTATCAGAAAAGTGATTATTGATTATATATTGTGGAACTAATGGTGATAAGTGATCTATGAAGTTGTATAATCACGTATATGTGTCCCAGCTAAGGTTGCAGACACTTGAGTCCTACAACCACCCCTGCCTCTACCTCAGGTGAGGCTTCATCTGCTTCAGAGGTGTTGCTGAAAGGGTCGGTAGTAAGGGTTTTGTTGGTGCGTTATTGTAGTGTTGAACCCTGGGTCTGCCCCTGTGCCAACATACAGTAAAGGATGATTGTATAGATAACTACATATTTGTAGCTTATCATAATCATAATTTTTTAGCTCCTACTATACAATATCATGTGATCATTATTCTGAAGAAGAAACTATCACTCTTGATCAAGAGATGCTCTTGAAAGAACAAGAGGGTCATCTATTTTCCAACAAAGGGGAATGTATGCATTGGTAGTCATCTTTTCTGAATCGGCGTGATTGTGATCTTGATTTTGAGGATCCAGTAGTAGATTTATTGGAGTCATGTATTTCAAATTCTCTAAAGATTTTAGATTTCATCGGTTCACTGGCACTTGTGGGTGAGTATGATTCTCTGAAGGAGTTTCTATCGTCGTTTTAATATTTCCGTTATTATCTATTAATCAGTGGCATAGATGGGATTATTTCAATCATGAAGTTTCTTGGATGATTGTTATGGAAATTTGCATTTACTTGAGAAAATTGGAGATCTTGTTAGATTAGGGTAGCGTATGTAATAATCTCACTTCCCGAGCATTTGATTTTCTTAAAATTGCACAGTATGATCAGATTTGCAGTATGAAGTCAGTTTGAAGTAGCTTTATCAGTTTGCTTGAATAAGTGGAAAATATCAACATTGTTACTAACGTTGGTTGCACATATGCCTCCATGGCCGAATGAATAAGGTACTAGAACTTCATGTTCTTGGAAACTCACAGAGAGCATGCCATCCCCTATGGAGCCATATGTTAACACATAAGGTTGTATGGGTCAACAAGTCTTTTTTTTTTCTTTTTTTTGAGTCATAGGTTTCATGGAACATAGGTTTCGAAGTTATTAGGTTGTGTTCATATGGTTACAATTGGTTCCAAAAGGAATAGGGATGTGTTTAGCCTAAGCCAAAAGTTTGAGTCATGATGATTTTCATGTCAAGATCTAAACCCTTACAAGTCACACTCTTATTTTTCTTCATCATAATTATAATATGTCACACCTCCAACCTATACCTGAGATTCCTTTTGTCACTATCCATCCGCACAAGTGTCAACTCAAGTTAGGTTTGTGTGTTGTCAACTCACTAGGAGAGTTTGCAGCGTACTCCAAGTAAATTTTTCTCTCATATCTAATTATTGCTTTAAAGGATCTTTTCAAAAAGATTTTATGGTTATCAGGGCCTGCGTTTTAACCATTTTTAGGGATTATGTCACCAAATTTTCTAACAACTTCCTTGAAGTATATGATCCATATTGAAATTGGTGCTGAGAAATCACAAACAGAAGCATTGTGAACTAGGACAGGCACTACGAATTGGAGGAAAGAGAGGGTTGAAGCTTGGATAGGCTGCAGGCACTCACGTTCAGAATTATCAACATCCACAACAACCTAAGAGATACCATGTACTCGATGAAGTTTTTCATACCATTTTGAAAGGATGAGGATGGGATTCAGTAAAATTATTGAAATTGGCACTGAAAACTGACAGAAAAGGGTGTTGCGAACTCATTTCCTATAGCAGCTGCTTCTAAAGATTTGATCATAACTCCAAAACGGTGATGTGGGTTTTTCTGAAATATTGTTTGGAGAAGAATGATAATGGCATTGACTTGCTGACCAAATTTCAGCCTAACCCAATTTGGAATTCGAAAGAATTAATTAAAACACCAATGCACTGCAAACTGGCGCTGCAAATCCTCTGTTTCATATAGTTGTTGGATATTCTCCTTGTTTGGAGGTTACCACATGTCAAGGAAGGTTTGAATGGTATCCTAGGATTTAGTTGGAAATGAGGGACATGTGTTCCATCTCTATATCAATTAGAATGATCTGTTTCAAAATGAATTTATTATTATAGACAAAATCCCAAAAAAATAGGAATTTGTTAGGATTTTGTTGGAATATTTTGTAACAAGACTCCTAAATGGAAGAGAATCCTATGTAACTCCTTAGTTTTGACCTCCTTATGGTAGATATAGATTATTCACTATAAATGAAAGGTTTTTTTATTAGAAAAGGGTTGGATTCATGATCCAAGAGAGGAGAGAGTTACAGGGACAGTTTATCTGTGTATTTGTAACCCTAAGGGCATGTGTTGTAGGCATTTATGCCATTATATATTCATGAAAGTTGTGATACAAGACTATTTTTCTCGTGTTTCCAGTCTTTCTTATCAAATTTATTGATTAATATTTACATATTTTGAAGATCAAAAGATGCCTTTGGTTAATGGATTCATGAGATGCAAAGGATTTGTGGTAATTGCATGTTAATCATTAGTTAATGCTCAAGCACTCTTTAATCTATCTCATAGAAAGGATCTATGTTATGTGGATATTCTTCTTTTTGTTTACCTTATATTCTTCTACCCATATTTGCATAAGTCTTTTGTTTGTTAGGCAGCCTAATTGTCTTTTATATGTAGAATGTTATGACTACATACCCAATATAATGTATTTGCAAGTAGTCTAATGTCCTCCCTTTTACTCTTCTCTTGTTGATCCACCAAGTATAACATGTTTTAATCAATTAAATCAAATGGGTACTGGGCTTATCCTCTAGTAGTCTGAGGGTGACTCTCAGTGCTAACAGAACCATATGAAACATAGGTAATACTTGGACTGAGTAGATAATTACGAATGTTCCCTATCTATAAATTCATATTTTCCTATACTTATATAATCTCTAAATTGTGCAGGATGTATAAATCTAACGCAATGAAGGTTTCGGGGAGAAGGGTAAAAGAAACCATAGAAAATCCACTACTGGAAGCAAAGGCTCCATAGGTTGTATAGATAACATATATGAGTCATCATGATGGTTTATCTAGCTTCCTCACTTAGAAACAGATGTATAAAAAAAAATTGAAAGAGGATTTCCTGCTGGAAGATGATGACTTGAATGTATACCGAAAATATCAGGAAGAGTAGGTTAAATGCCATAGCAGTTAGACATACCCATATGCAGTACAACGATATGAATAAATGGGTATTCTCATATTTGGATAAAGGGATTATTTCCATATTGAATAAGTTCAAGAAACAAATTGCTTCGTTGAGAATCGAGGAGATCCATGTTCGGTAAAATTTTCCCAAACCAATTTTTTGCTTGAATGAGAAATTGTTGGATGAATTCAAGGAAGAACATGAAGATACATCTGATACAATTAAGGATTGGTGGGAGGATGTTGTGTCGTTCCCTTTGAAAGGTATCAAATTATTTCATGTTCATCATATGAAATAACCCTATAGGTTACTTGCAGCCATGATTTGTTGGATGTATAGAGAAGAGAAGCACACTCACTTCAAGATAGAATGGACCTTGATCACACATTACATGGAAGAGAAAGAGAACATCTTCAACTGGGCTCAATTATTTTCCATCAACATTTTCGAGGTAATAAGAATATCACGAGGGTTAATACCATAAGGTTTGTTTGTGTCTTCCTATTTGGTATATGTTATTTGTGTTGGAAATATGTAAGGCCTTCCTATTTCAGATCCTTCAAAAAAATATTTTGCAATCTCCTACTGAGATGACTGCAATTTAGTTTAGAATTTTTCTTATGCAAGAAATAAACTAGTAAATAGACAACATAATAGAAACAGCATAATAACTGGTAAAATAGATACCTCGACCTGCAATTTGGTTGATTTATCCCCTTTCCTATTTGTCTTTCTCTTTCCCAACTGCCCAAACTGGATATTTACCTCCCAGCCAACTAGGAACAACCTCTCCGACTCCCTAGCTCCAGGAATCCTTTCAATTTCCTAGCCCTTGAGCCCAAAGTTCCCAGCAACAGCAGTGTCCCTATAAAATCTCCACAAAACAATCCATGTCCTCTAATTTCCTCCTTCTTTCCCTCGCTTTCAAAATTTATTCCTTTCCTTCTTCTTCCCCCAATTTTTCCCAAAAAAAAAGACCCCTCTCCAATTCCTCTCCTCTCTTCCTTATCCTCTTCCCTCAAATCTATCTCCCTCATTCAATTCCCTAACTGTATTATCCCCTCATTAATTCCCCCAGTAGCCTTATCCCCTCATTAATTACTTCACCTACTTTTTTCAATATTAAAATAATAAAAGACTCAATGAATTTATTTTAATAATTAATTTAATTTAATTTAACTATGATAAATAAATAATCAATTTGGGTTGTTACATACACCCACCCTTCAAAAAACTTCGTCCCAAAGTTAGAGTAATTTACAATACAAGGGTAATAACACATGATTCATACATCCACATCAAATAAACAACATCATCAATTTAAAACACTTATATATACTAGTGTACATGTGCAATCCATGCATGTGTAGCTAGTACATACAAGACTCACACATGTACTAATGACAATAATTATCACACCTAAAGTAATTCTTGTATGTGTCCAATGCAATCAACAAGACCATTCATTTCATAAAATATAGTAAACCATTTAAAATGTTTGCAAAATCCCTCAATTATATTAATTTAGCACAAGCAACATTCACTTAGATAATTGTAGTTCAGTTAAGCAATTATAAATATACATATTTAAAAAAAAAAGGAAATCAAGAAAGTCTACTATAAGGTGAAATCCCCACACACTCTCAACTACTTCTAGTCATCCTTCCTCCCTAACCTACTTCCATCTTCCATCCCTATCCTTCCTCTACTGGACTATCTTGTACCGTCAACTATATTGACCTAACTCCAAATAGAACCTGTAAGAGGAAGTGTCAACTCTCTTGACCAAGCTTCCCCGACAGGCAACTGGCAGTCATCATCACATGTCTAGGGGAGCATGAACTAACACTCTCCTCCCATGACTCCAGGTTTCAGAGAATACATGGAGGGAAATACCTCCACCTCTCCTAAAAGAACTAGGGTCGACACCCTACCATGGACCATACATTGGCACTATGTTGCTGGGAATTTTGTCATCATATATTTAGTTTTAGGCAATCTCGCCACCTGAAAAACATGCACTTGTCCATGTATCATAGCAATTCATTTGAACCAACATAATTTCACATACAAAGATTCATACCATACAGTTTCATGATCGATGTTCACGACATCAACCTTTTATTATCATTATCCTTTGGTTATTTCATAGCCCATTGACATGCAGCTAAGTCTATAACACAAAATCGTACATATATATGCATTAATATCATGTAAATTCATTTAAACATATTCTCAATCTGGTATCCACATACCAATAACTTTAAATGCCAAATTTTTCAAGTTAGAAATAGATTGCATAATATCCATCATAATTCAAATAATGATAAACATTCATAGAATTGAGATTAACATAGGTCCATATGTCTTAAAATTTCAAGTGTATCATTAATAGTTTCACAGTTAATAGAAAATAAAAGGTGATTAGGCTTTAAGGAATTCTAGCTATCTAAGTCAAAAGGTGGCATTACATACACCCAAACTTCAGGAAACATATTCCCAAGGTGGTCAAAAAATTCAAGCACGGTCTCATCGTAAGGTCTCTAAATCCTCCCAAGTAGAAAATCCTGGGCTATTCTTGTCCCACTGGACCTTAACTTGGTCTACCAGATGATTCCTAAGCTATCGGACCCTACGGTATAATACACATAACGGTTCGACCATGAGGGTTCCCACGTCCGATACCTACAATTCCTTCCAATTCATTTTATGATATTTGCCAGCAACATAATGACATAGAACATATACATGAAAAACATTATGAGTTTTATGCAAGTGGGGTGCAATACGAGAAGATAGGCAACATATCCATTTCTCTCTTGGATTTTGAATGGTCCTATAAATCGAGGCGACAACTTTGTCCCCTTCCTTAACCGAATGGTACTCTTATTAGGCATGATATGAATGAAAACTCGATATCCCACTTTATAACTTCGGTCAGTCCTATGTCCATTAGCATAACTTTTATGTCTATCTTGTGCTTCCTTTAGTCACTGCCTAATTTGAATCACTTGTTCCTCCATCTCTTGAATCAATTATGTCCCAACTATCACTCAATATTCTAACCTTTCCCAACTCAATGGTGTTGTACATGGCCTTCCATGTAAAGATTCATAGGGTGGAATTCCAATGGAGCTATGAAAACTGTTATTGTAGGCAAACTATACCAAAGTTAGGTACATCTCTCAGTTTTCCCATCTATTTTGGGATGATATGTTGTGCTTAAGTTCAACTGAGTTCCCAACACTAACTATAAACTTGTCCAAAACCTAGATGTGAATTGGGAGTCCCTGTATGAAATGATATTCTAGGGTAACCCATGCAGATAGATGACTTCACTTATAAACACATGTGCCACATCAGTGACATCATAAGTGTCTCTAATTGGAATAAAATGATAACTCTTGGTCAATGTATCAACTATCACAAGAATGGCATTGCATATGTGCGATGTGAGTGGCAATCCCACAATAAAATCCATAGAAATGACTTCCCACTTGAACATAGGAACATCATGTGGTTGTAGGAGACCTGTCCGGTGGTGGTGGTCAGCCTTCACTTGTTGACACTCTAGGCACTTGGTGACGAAATGGACTACATCATTCTTCATTCTTACCCATAAGAAAATCTTCTTCATGTCTACGTTCATTTTCTTCACACCCAGATGTGCACAATGAAGTGCTCTATGGGCTTCCTTGAGTATGATGCTTCAAATATCCCCACCTTCAAGGATGTACATCCTTCCCTAATATCTTAATAATCCATATTCTTCCAAGATATATTCTTCATACTCTGGATCTAATTTCCTCCCACTCTGGAGGATTGAAGTAACCTTTAAATACCAACTATATCCAAGAAGTTTCCCCAACACACGCTCCCTCAAATTAACCTTTAAGGGTACTGAGGAGAAGACACGTGGTCTCCTACTCAGGGAGTCTGAGACCGCATTCTCCTTTCCCTTGACGTATGAAATTCCAAAATTGTACTCACTCCATCACCTCTTCATGTCATTGGTATCCCTTTGAGTGAAGAGATGCTTTAAGCTTTCATGGTCTGTTTTGAGCTCAAAGCTTCACCCCACTAGATAATGCCTCCAAAGATTCAGAGCTAGTACTACAACTGTAAACTCTAAATCATGAGTACTGTAAAGCTCCTCATGTTGCTTCAACTTTCTTGATGCATATACTATCACTCCCCCATACTATATTAGCACTACCCCCAATCCTTTCTTCGAGGCATCCGTGTAGACTGTGAAGTCCTTTTCCATATTCGGCACTTGTAGAATTGGTGCACTAGTTAGTAACCTCTTAAGCTCAATGAATGAAATATCACATGCTTCTTTCCATTCATACCTGACCCCCTTGCGTTGCAAGGTGGTGATGGGTTTCTCTATCTTAGAGAAACCTTCCACAAACCTCTGATAATAACCAGCTAGCCCCATGAAGCTTCTCACCTCATGAGCATTTTTTGGCACTAGCCATTCCATAATGGCCTTTACCTTTTCTAGATCCATAGAGATTCCTTCACCAGAAATGATATGAACTTGTTATAGGATAAATCGGTAAATGAGGACATGAACTAATCTCCCTAGATCCACCTGGATCTAGAACAAAACAGGACAAGACATGATTCTTTCCCTAAGTTACAATCATTGATCTAACTATTAAAGAAGGGATTGATGACTTACCTTTGAGATCACTTCCTTATATCTTTGTTGTTCCCGCTTCACTCCGGTGCTCTTATGAAACCAGATATACAATGACACAAACCAACCAAAGTGAAAGAAACTATGATAGATTCAATGAAAACTTAAACATGTGATCAAGGAGTCATGTAATAAAATGAGAATGATTTTATGGGAAAGAAACATGCCATTGTATTATATTGAATAAAAGTGGAAGATACAACCGAAATGCCTTGATGTATCAAGTTCCCTTTTAGTGGTCCTTCATTCCAGCACACACATATACTTGTTCCAGAGTTTTCATGAAGGTGATCTCCAAAATCTTGATTGGTGAATGAAGACCTCAAGCATCAACTGAAATAGTATTCTTCACACAATCTCCATCCTATTCTTCCAGCAATCCTTTTCTCAACTTTGCTTAACTATGCTTAACATTTTCCATGAGAAGCCCATTATTATATAGGAGAAGATGAAGTGGTTAAAGGGATGAGGATGATACCACCAAATCAGAGAAATCAGTAGGATTGTAACCATACAGACGCCAACTCACATTCCAGAAGATTCCCCTTGTAGAAACTTCTTGAACCCCTTTCCTCTTTTGGCTTTCAAACGTCATCGCACCCTACTTATATAGAAGCCTATGAAAATCCCACAGGCTAGATATAGAGCAGCCTGTGAAAATCATGGATTTATGCATTGTACTATGGGTATCCTGTGGCGTCCTTCTAAAAAGTAGTCTTGCAGAGGAGGAAAGTAGTCACTTTTCTCAGGAAAAAACATGATTTTGAGGACCTGATTACATGCTTGTAAATTCATCATCAAAGTGACCAAAATAATGTGTAATAGAATGCCCCCCAAAGTATGAGGTCAGAATCTGTGACAACTGAAATACTTTGTGAAATACGTGTGTGTGTCAGTCACAAAGAACGCACCAATTGGGAACCTACAAACAAACAAGCATCTGGACAATATGATACCATTTCTGAAGTAGGCATTCCCATGTTCAGACTACAAATGATTGAATTCATAGATGTAAGTCATGGCCACTAATGATACACCGTGGATCTATGTCATCAAAATGTTACATAGCCACCAGGAATACACTGTGGATCCATGTACGAGAAAAAATTTGATGAAAACATAGCCATGATACATACAAAGTGGATCTATGTGCCAATACAAATCATCAATACTCCATCGCAACCTGGACCATGAATGATGAGATCCAGGGTCTTCAAACCTGTCATCTGTAAGTACGAATCTAGCCATGTGATTACAGGTGTCGGAGTCAAACATAGTCAGAAACCACTTGATTACCAGTCATTAATGAAAATTGTTAACAAGCATGAGGGAAATCACCATTGATGTCAATGACTCCCAAGGTACTGTAGTACAATCCATCGAATGTGAAAAAATGCATTGAAGTCGAACATTCGATGGAATCCTTTGATCAGGGACCAATGATGTGAATCCACTATCAAGAGAGAAGAAACCTACCATTAGGGCATGCAGGCTCTAAGGTACTAAATGATTTTTAAGTCTCGTCCCTAGATAATGAGTTGAAGTCAACAGAAAGAGACTCGTCACATGAGGGTCTTGATGTATCCCCCATCAATGACATGAAATAAGTAACATATTTAGGATACAGTAAAGCATGGATATGATTCGAAACTGACATAGGGAAGGCTGACATGGTAGGAATCAACAACTGCAGATGGTCAACTCAAGAGAGGGATTATTCGGACTGCTCTTGAACATATGGATGACACGACGTCAGTCTTGGCAGCATTGACTCAAAGACGACCCAAGATGTAAACTTGCAAAAGGTCAGACGAGAGACAAATGGATTTCCCAACCCAGATTCAAATGATGAAGGGGGGTGTCATGTTCAAGAGCGACTAGTACTTCCACTAACACGAATACAAAGACACATTTATTTCCAAAATTTCCCCCCACCATTTCTGGCGAGTACCTCTTTATTTTTACACAAGCTTGAGGAGGATAACATATGCTTGTAATATATGCTCATCCCTCGAACGAGTCCCTCGGAGTATTTTTAAAGAACCCTAAGAAGGAGTGGTTCAGTCCCATGTGGGTCTTTCAATGTTTGTTTAACGAGTCCAAAGATAGAAAACTCGAGAGTTTTTCATGTTTATAGAGTCTGAAAAACACTTAAAGAGAACTCTCTCAGTTCCTTTTTTGTAAAATAGTTCGACGTGACCAAAAAAGTGATAAACTATCGCCCATCGAACGTTTTATTCAAATACTTTTATGAGCATGAATAGAACAAGGTCGTTCGACAATATTTTCATTTTTAAGGAGTGTGAAAAGAGCTTAAATGATACTCCATGTGTATCGCTTTTCGTGTTACCAAGATGAGTACGAAAGAACAATAAAAGTGTACTCGTTTAAGTTTTCATAAATTTTCGAGCACGAGAATGAACAAAGAGTGAACTCGAGGTTTTACTAAAAAACCCTAAAAAGTATCAATATGTGTAATGAAGAGAAAACAAATTATGGAACAAACATCCATACTTCGTTAATTAGGACTTTAGTCTTCTTCCTTCAAGAAACAAGACACTCAAGAGACCATTAAACTTATGGGTTTCTGAAAAAATACATTTATATAATATAAAATATTATGAAAAAGTTAAAAATGAAATAAATAAGAGTAAAAAGCCTTTTTTACCATTTCATTTGTATTTGGTCAAGAACTTTTCTAAAAACCCCTTTTTCACACCTTACTTCGGCGATCGATTATAAGGAGCACAGGAAATCATTCGGAAAACGGTATCCGCCAAGACGGTAAGTGATTCATCCTCTTCCTTTTGAATGCATTAAAATTTGTTTTTAGTGGTTAAAAAATGATTTTTTTGGTTTTTTTTGGGCTGGTAGGGGTGCGTTGGGGCCACCGCAGGTGGCCAATATCGGGCCCTGCAGAAATCAAGGATTCTCGCAGGTGGCCAATATTGGGCCCTGCGGAAATCAAGGATTTTCATAGGTTCCCAATGGCTTGCCTGCAGAAGTCTCACACTGTAACTGAAGCTCAGTTGTGGCAGCATAAAACCAAAAAATAAAAGCAAGCGTTGAACCAAAAAAAATTCCAAAAAAGATGGATAAGGATGCTAACTATCCTCTCTTACTTTCATGCAGGCATTTGATCGCAAAAATGTTGGAATGGAGAGAACGTGAGAATGAAGAGGATGACTCTATGGCTTTGAATGATATAATAACCATTAATGCTCTTCGGCAATGTGGCCTTTTGAAAATTTTCAAAATCCAAGGCATGAGAGCCCAACAGAGACTATTAGAGTACTTGGTCCATATGTGGGACTTAGAACAACAAGTATTTCACGTGGGTGTTCATGTCCTTTATTTGGACATTGAGAATATTTACTTCATGACAGGGTTATCTCATCGAGGGGAATGTGTGACTCTGACAGGGGGTCGAGGTGGTGGTTTGTCGATGAGTGAGTATATCCATCGGCACTACAAACCTGATGCCGAAAGACGCAAAGGTAAAGTGGCTATCTGAGGTGTGCAGGATTTGACTCTCAAAACCATCCTCTTTACCATTGCACGGATGGCAGGAAGTGCGTCGTCGCACATGGTGCTCCAGAGTTATTTTCAATATGCCATTGAATGCCTGGAACCCCAAGTATTCAATTGGTGTGATGGTGTGCTCCGTAGTATGAAGACACAACTCAAAAAAAGCAAGAATGGAGACTTAAATCAGTTTGGGTATGTGTCCATTTTGGTATATTTATTCTTAGAAAGATTCCCTCATTTGCGGCTGCAGGTAGAGTGGGGAATACCAGCCCCACGAGACCCAAGAATGAAACGATGGTGTGACCTTATGGCTCGACACGTAGCAGGTCCTATTATCAAGTACAATGACACATTTTTTGATTGGTTAAGGTCCCAAATATTGATGATTGATGATTATGCATATGTCGGCCTAGATTTTTGCGGTGATCCTGACTTGGTTCTCCCTGAGGGATTTCAGTGGGTAGATCTAGGTAAGAAAGATATTTTGTTATTTATAATGTTTTGTGGATTTTGGGGATATTAGATGTTTTTTGTGTTTTCGATTTAAAAACTAATAAAAAATGTTTGATCATGTAGATGTAGGGCCACATTGACCTCCGGGCACATCTCTGATTCAAAGACGAGGAGAGGCAGATGTGGTAGCAGGGTGGGATGCCAACGACTACGAGGCGATAAAGCAGAACTTAGAAGGCTTGACGGCAGGCATCCCTGACATGTCGATCGAGGAGGTCCCGAGGTGATATCAATGCCATATTGTAGGCGTGTCTGGCTCACTTAGTTGGTACTTCGCAGGGTAGCACGGGAAATAGTGTGCTACCGTGAGCGACATCCATGATGTTATTTTGTAGGAGCCATGGGCTCTATATTTTGATATTTTGTTTTGGTCCTTTTATCATTATATATACATGAGGCTTCTACCATCTTACTTGCGTTTATATACAATGTATAATGTGTGATTGGAATTATAAATGTCTCAAATGTCTGTCTAACACATAATTAGCTAGAGCATTAGTTAATGTATTTACACATCTAGGAATGTGTTGATATTCAGTATAATCGAAATAGCATTCCAAGAGGTGAATTCATAAATATACCTGTAACAAAGTAGGACTCTGGATAGTATATACATTACTTAATTGTAGCACTACTAGCTGTGAATCAAGTCGTACAACGAAGTGAAATAGCACTCGTCAATAATTCGATAACTGCACTATACTGTGTTATATTATTGGTTGCATGACAAAGGCAAACACCTTGTAGGAAGATAAGTTCATTTGTGGGTGCATAGATTTCCCAAGCAGCAGAAGCTAGGTTCTGAGTACTACAGCTAGCACCATTGGCGAAGCCAATATAGGGTAGCGAAGATGCCGACATCTGGAAACCAAGCACAATGCAAGATGAGCAACTAGGGGTGGAGGCCAAATAACGAAAAGCATAAAAAAGTAACACACAAGAGTATGATACAATAAAAATACAAGCACTGATGCAAGAATAGTCTAAGCATAGTACTTATTCAAGTAAAGCCTGTTTTTGGGTTCACTCAAAGGAATGTCATCATAATATACTAACTCGTAAGCTCCCTTCTCTAACACTCATTTGACGATATATGGACCACGCCACATAGCTTTGAATTTTCCAACTCCTAGTAGATCACGATCTTGTTCATAAAGAAGAACTAGATATCCTTCAGAGAAAACATGTGGCTTGACGTGCTTGTCATATTGGGTTTTCACGCATTTCTTATGGGTTTCAATAACCAGGGTGGCATCAAAACGGGTCTCATCTAATTGTATAAGATACAATAGACGTTCTTCTTTGGCAGAGGTGTTTGGGAGAAGTTCGACGGCTAACTTCAAATATGGAATTTCACATTCAATCGGGAGAACGGCTACAATGTTGTAGACTAGTTGAAAGGGGGTAAATCCCGTAGCAGACTTCACGAATGTACGTTAGGTCCATAATGATGAGAACAACATCGTGTTCCAACCGGTCTTATGGATTCCTATTATCTGACGAAGCATGGTGATAAGGATTTTATTTATTGCTTCTACTTGGTCGTTGGCCTGTGGATAGTAGGGGGTTGAGTTTTCATGCCGAAGACCCAACTTGTTGTTGATACTGAGAGGGGGGTGAATCAGTATCAAGTACAATTTAAAACCTTTTTCAACTTATACTTAAACCATTCAACTATATCCAATGAGAAATGAACAATAGTATAAGATTTACACCAATACACCACAATACACCATGCACAATATATGAGAAATAATCAATAGTTATTGTTCAAGGGAAGTAATGACTTCCAAAGGTAGCTACAGTTTCCAAATGTAAAGGGAGGGATAAACCTCCAAGAGGAAGATACAATCCTCCAATATCAAGAGATATTTGAACTCTCCATCCTTGCCCCTTCCTTCCACCCAATAATATATGAGATATAATAAAACTTTACATTAAATCATCACCATCAACCAATCATCACATAGAACTTGATAATGCTTCCTGAGACTTCTTCAATTTCTGCAATTCTTCAATTCTTGGAGTACTCTGATCCTTTATATAATATTACTCAATGTATTCTCTGAAAATCCTCCAATTTTGACTCCTTGAATCCTCCCCAAAAAGAGGTTATAGAAAGAATGGTAGACTTTATTCAATTATGGTTTGTTCAGAAGACCCAACTTGTACAGCATGCCCCGCTCTCAATATTTAACATCTAATTTTGAAACTTGCACACAAGAAACTAAAGTCCATACTATTTACAATGGAAGTGGTCCCACTTCATTTGGATTCTGTATGAAGAAGTTATGACTTTTTTACCCAGAACACCTATTTATTGACTAGCTTCAGGATTGGTCACAAACCCTATCTTCCACAGAGTGTATCTCCATAATTATAGAGAATAAAGAGTTGAAATTTTTACCATAGGTACCTTGATATGTCTTCTCAATACCATAGCGATTTCACTGTCTGAATCATTCTAGAAAAAAACTTATAGAAAAAATGGTAAGATGACCTGAAAATAACATACCTAAGAACACATCACCAAAAGACTTCATCGTCCCTTGAAATCCGGCCTTCTTTTACTTCTTCTTCCCTCTAAAATTCGACTTGTATCAAATGAATGTATAATGATGTTTATTTATACCATTTATGTCACTTCCTTTTAACATTAGGGCCGACCTGACACTTTCTTATTTTGTA
>ML793467.1:152627-167713 GCA_009831015.1 Picea engelmannii | reverse complement strand
GAACCTTCTAGAGAGCCTTCTCACATTTATTACATCCAACTATCATAGTGGGCCTTTATTAATATAGTGGACCTATTCCACCTTACATTGAATGACCACATTCCCATATATTAAATGACTTCCACTAATAACACATAACTACATTCCCATTGGGTACCTCCCTAGGTACCCCATATTACCTCCCTAGGTATACTACAGGGTTCCACTTCGACATCTGTTGATTGGCATCCCTTTAATGTCTCATTAATACATCAATAGCCTCTAAGGAACATAAAATGAGATCTAATTCAGGCGATGGTGGTGGAAGCGTTGGCATCGGTGGACCTTGCGACGATGCCCCTTGGCCTCAATTTCCCTAAGTCCTAACCATCTTGAATAATTGAATTTGGATCAAACCAAATGCTTATCAGGGGAGAGTTTAAGGCATTCCACATTTTCTCAAATGTATACTTGCAAACATAGGGTTAGGCGTAAGTTATTTATACTTGTCTGTAAACAGACATTACTCCTATAAGGTAAGTGGCTAAAGGTAGGAAATCAAAAGCCTCTAAGATTGGTAACTTCGTCGGGGTAAGCTGCTAACTCTCTTGCCTTGCTAGCTATGATATCACTGTGGGGTACTCGTCAATTACCCTTACCTATCTCCTGAACATGTATTAAACCCCATCTTCTAATCCTTATATCCTTATAATTGATTAATCAATCGCTTATTTAATAACGTTTTATAATCAATTAACTAAAATTTAATCACAATCCCTTTAATAACATTAATAAATAGCAATAGTTTTTTTTTTAATAAGTTAATGAATTCAAATGAATTTTAACTCCATTAAATAATAAATAAATAAATAATCTAAAACTTTATAATTTTCTATATAGAAAATAAAATTAAAACAAATTTGTAATTTAATAATTATAAAAAAATATATATATATATTAAAAAAAAAACAATTTAATTAGTTGAGAAGCATGTTTATTACAATTTTTGAAATTTCTTTTAAATACAGAGAATCACCAATAAAAAAACATTAAATTTAATTTAAAATTTTGAAATTTATTTTAATTAAAACAAAATCAATTTAACGTGGGAAAGGGTTTTTTTTTAGGCTATGTGTGGCCTGGAGGCCCATGTTCCTTCTCTACAAGTCCCCACGCAAACACACAAAACATGATTAGGTTTCCCCATATCGGATTCATTTTCTCCCATTTCTTTCATTTCAAATTTTATCTCCGGTCATAGGGCTTTGAGGGCGCGGTCCTGACTCCATGGTCGCCTTCCTGGAGGGTGTTTCCATGGCCCTCTCTCTGATTTCTCTTGAACCATAAGTTTGAAGGGTGGCAGGGTGTGGATATCTCCTTGGTGGCTTCGTGTATTTAGGCTCCATGCGGGAAAACCTCTGGGTATTCTCCTCGGTGCTTTGTGCACAGACTATACTCCCTCGTGTGCTCCTCGTCGGTATTTGATGCTTAGGCTTAGACGCTTTGTCTTGGAGGCACAGTGCTTGGTCTTGGGAGGTGATGGCTGGTGCGGGATCTCTCCTTGTGGCTTAGGTGTTGGTGTGCGGTTTCTTTCCCCTTGTGGGCTTTCTCCTTATGGCTTGGAGCTTAGTTCTCGATAGGAAAGTGGTAATTTATGAAAATACCAAATGGAATGGCTAGAGTTTGTATCGCGGCAAGGAAAGAAAGAGATTTAAAGCTTGATGCTTTGGTAATCATTGTCTCCTTGGGAGACGTATGCTTCCACTGCGCAATATATTGGCCCCTTGTGGGCTCCCTCCTCAGCACCTCTTGTATAAGTGTTTCCTTGTAACTTGACCCTCAATGCTTGTAGTGTATGTTTATCTCTTGTGAGACTCTCAGTGCTCGAGTTCTTGGTGTGCATGACATACTCGGGTTCCATTCCCTTTGGGTGATGGTTGTGTTTCTTGTATGTGGTTCCTTTGTGGCTTGAGATTTGTCTTCACGTCCCGAAGGTTTCTAGGAAATTATTCAAGGAAACCACTTCTCTCATAGATTCCTCTCCCATCAAAGTGGTCTCTTCCACAAATTGCAAATGTGTTATTTCTTCCACGCCTTCGGTCACCTTAAATCCTTGTATAATGCCCAGGTCTCCCTTCTTCATATATCCACTTGGGCTATCAGCAACAAGAAGAAGAAATAGGGCCATGTCTGAGCCCCCTGCAAGCCGTGAGGAATATGGAGGGAAATCTAGATAGAAAAGGAAGCGATGTAGAAACAAGACCACAACCACAGGGTCACTAAATCCAAATCTTTCTCTGAGCTCGACCCATACTTTATGGAATCACCATAGGCGACGGTTTTTGTAGCAACGAGGAATGAAAAATAAAAAAAGACGACTCCATATCATAAGGTTGTGTGTTCACAAATGGGAGATATATTTAGCATATTCTTACAATCCGTCAAGGGATATCCCCAACCCCCCTAGTTATGACAGCTCATCTCTTGAAGTGGTAAATCTGGACCTTTTAATTCAATTTTTTTGTGTGTGTTTTGTATGTTCTTTGTTTCAGTATTTTTTAGGGATAACTATTTTGTTAGGGCTTCCATTTTGACTCAAAAGTCATGAAATTCCATTCAGAAGGCCTGTGCACCCATCATTTAGAGGTTTCCCTAACTTTTTTTCTTATTTTATATTTCATTTTAGAGGGTTGAAAGTATAATGGAAGCTGTGAAAAAATTTCCAAAATTTAGTTCACATTTACGGTAATAGATGTGCTTGAAGGGATTCAATGTTGGATCCTTGGAAAATAGAGGATCTTAGCTTCCTTTTTTTGTTACAATTTTGGGTCTATCTTGTTTGTAGATGTAATAACTCCACGGTACTTGAATTCATTACCAATGATCTAATGGGAACTCTGGGAATATTTAACTAATAAAAAAAAATTAAAATGAAACATCGAAAATTGCAAAAACCTAGGAAGATTGATAACAAAAAACCACAATACACTACAGCTCAAATGCGACCCAATTGTATAGATTAAAACCAATGGACTTACAATGAGTTTTAGAAGAAATATAAACCAAGAATTTTGCTGGAAAATACGGAGTTGTAGAAGATGCATAAAATAGAAAGAGAGAAATATTAAAGCTACAATGGAAAAGACAAATAAGTTCTGGAAATTAATCCCTTTCCTCTCTAACTCTTTTGGCCTAATTTTCTTTGCCTTTTTGTTCCTTTAGGAGTGTTTAACCAACTCATTTTGCAAGACTATGGAGCTGATAAGCTCCAAGATTTGTCCCCCTTTTTATTCTTACAGGTGTCCATATTTTGTTTGGTTTCCTTTCATATATAGTAATTAGTACATACACATTTCATAATATTTTGTTTATTTTACAATATTGGGTCTTTTTTTATTTTACAATATTTTTTAATCTAACTCTGTTAATTTTTTGTCTACGCAGGTGAAGAATAGTACAGGTGGTTGGAACAGGGTTCTTTTGGGTTGTCTTCTTAGGTTTTATGGGTTGTAAATAAAGGGTTTCTAGGTTGTAGGTTAGGGGTTTGGGAACAGATTGTATAGTTATGTGGGTGGTCAAGCCCAAGCTGCAATTTTGAAACCGGGCTCTGATACCATTTGTAAGGTCTTCCTATTTCAGGGCCTCAAAAAAAAATTATTTTGCAATCTCCTACTGAAATGACTGCAATTTAGTTTAGAATTTTTCTTTATGCATTAAATAAACTAGTAAATAGACAGAAAAATAAATTAGATATTATAATAACAATAGCATAATGATAACAAACCAACTGGTAAAATACATACCTCGACACGCAGGTTGGTTGATTTAGCCCCTTTCTTGTTTGTTCTTGTTCTTTCCCAACTACCCAAATTGAATATTTACCTCCCAGCCAACTAGGAATAGCCTCTTCGACTCCCTAGCTCCAGGAATCCTTGTGGTTTCCTGGCCCCCAAGCCTAAAGTTCCCAGCAACAACAATGTCCCTGTAAAAGCTCCCCAAAACAATATTTTTCCTCCAATTTCCTCCTTCTTCCCCTCTCTTTCAAAATTTCTTCCTTGTCTTCTTCTTCCCCCAATTTTTCCCAAAACAAAGACCCCTCTTCCTTATCATCCTCCCTCGAATCCCTCTCCCTCATTCAATTCCCCAACTGCCTTATCCCCTCATTAATTCCCCCAAGAGCCTTATCCCCTCATTAATTACTTCACCTAATGTTTTTAATAATAAAATAATAAAAAAACTCAATGAATTTATTTTGATAATTAATTTAATTTAATTTAACAACTATGATAAATAAATAATCAATTTGGATTGTTACAAAATCATTTTCCTAGAATGGGTTGGGATTGGAACCCTATTGTATCTCTAATTCATGTCTATTTTTTTCAATTTTGGGAAGATAGTTTAAGAAGACATTTCTATGGTATATGTGAGCATTGTTTAGTACCCCTTTATTTTATGATCTACAAACAAAACCCTCTAAGGATATCTATAGAGGCTAGGAAATCCATCAAGGAAATTGGTGACCATTACATAGGGAATAATTACACATATATTAGAGTTTATGGTAGTACAGGTGCACCACACCTTCTCCCTAAATATATACCTAGCAAATTGATGATTAGGTAAATTGCATACCAAATAGTAGATGTTGGTATCATTTCACTACTAGCTTCTAATTCAAAGAGATATTGGCAAAAATTTCCTATCACAGTGGGAACACAGACATTACAGAATGTACCCTATGATAAGAAGGAGGTGGGGGCTCTAAAATATTTCATTTTTTGCATAGGGAAAGACAAACAACATTATCCTAAAGGAACAAAGCATATTCACCTTAAATCAGTAGGGTTAGTGAACCCAAACCAACATCAAGCAGATCCTAGAGAATACATTTTTAGGGGAGCTCTATCCTTTAAAGAGGTTTTATTGAGAATCATAAATGAAACAGAGAAAGAGAAGATAAAATTGTTAAAGGGAGAAAAGGGAAAAGAAATGAAAGAGCGATGGGAGACATTGATAGCTCAATATGTCATACAAGAAGAGGAAATGAAGAAAGACCAAGAGGCTAAAGAATGGGAACAATATAATAAGGACTTAGAGGCCAATGAGTGATATGAGAAGAAGGAAAAGGAAGAAACATGGTAGGAATTGAAGAAGAAAGAAGAATTGGCCAAGAAAAAAACCGAAAAGGAATTGGCCAAAAAATCACAAGAAGAAAAAGAGACATAGAGGAGAAAAGAAGAACTAGCCAAGAAAAAAAAAAAAGAGGAAAATAGAGGAATAAATGAATAAAGTAGTATAGGAAGTGGAGAGGAAAAGAAAAGAGGAAGCAGAGATAATAAGAGAAGAGGAAACCAAGAAAAGAGAAGAAGAAATGGTTGTAGAAAGAAGCAACAAGAGGAGAAATAAAAGGGTATCCCTCTAAACTATTCATGAAAGATTCATATACCTGGAACCCCTATAGACCCTGGCACCCCATTGAACATTTTTTCAGTAGGATTTGAGGGTATCACCACAGATAGGATTTTATTTGAAGATATAGTACAATATGTGAGAAATACTTTTATAGAAAATCCAAGAGGAGAATATCTACCAGATCAAACAAGAGACAAAATGTTGAGGAGATCTTCGATATAGAACCCAAAGAACGATCCATATCATGGCCTATAAGGAATGACCCAAAGGAAAATGCACTAGAAACAACTTGAACCCTGCATGCCCTTGTAGGGTCTAATTCCATCATAATTGGTGTGTTAGGTGCTACCCTGGACAATTTTGGAGTTCAGATATCCCTATTGGAAGGACAACTAAAGCAGCAAAAGGATCAAATGGAGATGGGATTTATGCAACAAATAAAGGATCAAGAATACATGTACAATATTAAAATTGATAATCAGAATAATATGCATGATCAATAAATAACACGGCTTAAAGAAAAGTACCAGGAAAAAGTCATCCTTTCGAAAAGGAAAAAACATGAAATACTAGATCTAGAAGAAAAATTGTAGCAAATGGCGATCACCATGAAAGAAATCACCCAGGAGGAAACTGTTGTGATGGTTATACATGAAGAAACCGTGGAGTTCAATGGATGCCTAATAAAAATATAGTCATGGGTATTTCATACATTGGGTGATGTGCAAAGGTATCATGAGTATTTTCTTATACTATAGGGGAAAATACATGAGAAAAGGAGACATTATAAAAAGTCTTAGTATGCCTTATACAAGGTAGTGGACTGGCAGGAGGTACATACTCAAACACCTGAAACTATACCTAGATAAAGTGACAAACAAAAGATGAAAAAACAAATACTATTTGATTCTTTAAGAAAATATTTGATGAAGTTAAAGAAGCTCGAGAAATTTCTACTAAATCATGTAAAAAAAAATGGAATTCCTCAGATGATATATTGGAATACCTTGGGATGGAGACCATGACACGCTTAGATGAGGCAGGCCCAAGTGAGATAAAGTTGAAAAAAGTAATAGAAGATAGAGATGCATGCAAGGATTTGATAGGATAGATAAAGGAAGTGAGATAGGATATTTTAGACAAATATTTGGTTAATCCCATCAGACTAACTGCTTCAACCAATAGCTATGTCAAGAGAATTGAAAAGGAAATGAATAAGGAAGTAGTCATGAAGTTGTGTGATGGAGAGAGACAATTGGAGAAAATGCAGTTGAACGGATTGGAAGAGGTCCTCAAGAACTACGAGGTGTGGACCACTTATGTGGAAGAAACAACTTCCAAGAAATTTGCTTAAAGAGTTTTGTAATTCATTTTTTGTATTTAATTTTTGTGCATAACCCCAAGAGATGAGATAAACTTGTAATATGAAAAGTCAGAAATAGTAAATGAATAGTTTTTAGAAACGAAAGGTATCTTGTATTCTATAAAAGAGAGGTCGATGTAAGAAGGAAGGACATTTTCTCGGTGTACATGTTAGATTATACTATTATCTCTAAATAAATGAAGAGAAGAAATAATTTTGAGATCATGAATGTTGTCAAATGCATTTGGGACTACTCTGCACTTGTGTTTTTCATTTAAACAACTTGAATATTTTTCATATGAACAATGTTTGTGTGCAGTATTTAGATATTTAAACTGTTATGATTTCTAATGCATGTAGTGATAATGTTGTAATTCTAATCTACAACTACTTGTGATTAAATCAATGGTTTTGTTGTTTCAATCTATTGTTAATTTACATGGCTTGTTTATGTAATTAATAATAACATATTTTATTGTATCTATTGGTTACTTTTCTTCTGATCAGGATAGGTTAAAGTATAATAAGATTAGAATAGAATAGTTTAATTTAGTTATAGAAAGTTTGTTACATTTTTTCTTAGAATTCATCTGAGAACAATTTGTTCTCATATTCATAATTGAAAATCTAGAAGTGGCAATCAGGGCCTTATACTTGTCAGAAATTTCCATCCCAAATGAGAGCGAGGCTAATTGGAGATTTCCATCGGGCATCTTCCCTTACCTGATTGATAGGTCATTCAAACTCATCAAAAAAAATGGTTCTATAAGGAGGGTCATGTGAATGAATGGATAGTAAAGTACTATGAAGCCCTACACATTCTAATTTACTAAGTGTTGACACTCAGAACTGAAGTGGGTTGTAGAAAATCAATCCCGAGGCAACCTCGAACCACTTTGGATTGGGAGCTGCCCCTTCCAACCCGAGAGGGATCTCTCAAACAATGTCACAATAGGAATTTAAGTAGCATGAAAAAGGTGGACAGATTTACGGGTAAATGATGGTCTTAGATTTTTGGAGTTTGGGTGTTAAACCAAGGGAAAAGGTCCATTGGGCATGGAGTCAAATGAAAACTGAGAAAAAGAGACAATAGCAGAGATCGAATAGCTTGCGGAAAGTGAGGCAAAGTAAGTTTATCTTTCAGCGCTTTGATAAATCATGATGCGGTAGGGGAAAGAAAAAGGAAAGGCCGACGTAGCAAAGGAGACATGCAGAGTTCTGAAAATGCAGATTGGTCTTACACAGCTGATAGCTGGTGCAGAGGAAAGGCAATAAACATTTGCAGAAAACCCAAACCCTTTCGTTACAGTAGTGGTCGTACTAAAGTGTAACGAAGCCCCTCAGTTAGATGAAAACAAAATGTATTGCAGTCATAATGGATTAAGGAAGACATAAAGAGATGGTACAGGCAATTTCAGCTGCGCGTAATGAAACACATAAACGAAATCCAAACAGTTTAACACAGCTAAAAGAGAAGAAAACATGATGAAAGAAATCGACTGTGATGAATCTCACAATCGCAAATAAACATCTTTTTTATTACTCCAGTAATGGCTTACACAATAACTCAGGAATTACAATGAATCTCTCTTGACGGAGATTTTTCTCCCAATTCTGCGCTCATACGCCCCCCCTCCTTCGGTGTTACAAACCTCATTCTTTTAAAGGAGATAAAATCTAACAAAAAACTCTTAGCTTTCCGGGAATCTGAACCGGTTCGCCTTCTCTGGAAAATTTCGACTGCCGTGTGTTCTGTCGTATGCTCAGCGGGCTACTCGAACCGCTGCCAAGGGCTTTGACAAGTGGACAAAATGATATTGGCATAATTAGTTTTAGAAGCATCCTGAGGCGATACCAAAAACTGGGATATGAAGTTCCCTGTGATTTCAAAATCCTTGGAATCTGCAAACCCGTGCTTCGCTGTAGATTCTTCCAGATTTGCAGAAGTAGCCTTCTGTAGGAACACAGTGAGAACCTTCGGAGCATATGCAGAGTCCTTCCAGTGCACATCTATCCTTCCATATGATCACTCCCGCCTCCGCTATTCCCAGAACTTCGTCAGTCCAATCATTGGACAAAAGTCTGTTAGGATCATACTGGTTCTTGACTGACAGAAAGGCATCATATTGTTATATTTTTTTGATGACTGCATCAAAGGCAATGTTTTGGTTCCTTCTCCAGTGAGGCAGAGCTCCATATTTCATGAGCGCCATTTTCTCAATTTCCCCCAACACATCTATCCAGAGGCCACAGCAGGAACAAATATATCTGCCCTTCTGTGGTTGAGCTGCTGCCATATAAACACAATAGCAGTCCCCACGCACATATCGATGGCGAAGTAGGCTCCCACGAGGAATGGAATAGCCACGGCCATCGACAGAGGAATGTAATGAGAAACATGCTTGGGCACCCAATCTCTAACCCCATTGATCAGGAACGCGAAGGCAAAAGCATCGTAGCAGATCTGTAAGCAAATGGTCTGGGAGAGCACCGAAGCCTTCCACGCCCAGAATGGCCATGTTTCTGTAGACGAGAGCATAGGGCGCCTTGTATTGGCCATCGGGGTTTCCCACGTCGAAGGAGACGTAGAAAAGCCAGAACGTGAGGGGGGCGACGATGCATCCCATCGCAGTTCCGATCACCTGGCTCACGAACATGGACCTCGGAGATGAAAGCGTGAGATACCCAGCTTTGAAATCGTGCATCAGGTTTGAGGCGTTGGCGAGAATGGAGTTCATGACTCCGCAAGCAACTATGCCCACGAGGACGCCTCCGTGGTCCTTTCCTGCTCATGCTGCGAACAAGAACAAAGCAACCTTGGAATAATTGTAGGCCAAGTTCTGATCTGTTAGGCCCGTCCCATACGCATTGCAGAATGCCAGAAAAGGGGCAAACACATAAGCAATTAAGACGTAGTACCATCTCATTGTGTCAGGAAACATATGGGGGATTGCCACACTGGATATAGCAGCAAGGATTATATAACCGGATACAGTGATCCAATCTGGTATGCTGTTCTTCATGAATATCTCGTTGCGTCGTCTCTCATCGTACGTCGTAGTATCGTTCGGAGGCGTTTCACTTCCATTAATTTCAGCGATAGGGATTTCCCGCATCTTCTGCTTCCTGGTGGTGGCGATCAGAGCCGTTGAAGTGGATCGAAATCTGACGAAGTCATTTACCCTATTCCTTAACAGCCACTCGATCGTCCTTTCCTCGAGCAGGGTACCACGTAACATTTCCGAATTCATGTTCCAGGCCAAACTGGGAAATGACACCGATAACTCCCAACGAAACTTTGGTTGTATTGAGATCCTCGTCTGCTTCAGTAAGACTCACAACTTTAGCATATCCCTCAACAGGGGAAGCCGGGACTACGAGCCTAACACATGGGCGTTAGCGTATTTGGTCATTTGATAACCAGAGATTCCTAAACCCGTTTTCTCAAAAAGAAAACGTTTACTGTGCTTACACGTTTCATAATATTCAGAGTAGTGTCTGTCATCAAATGCGTTATAGCAAAGCTCTGCAAATTCACCGTATCTGAGGATCTCAGCATCGAGAATGGGATCTGTTGCAGTCTCTCGGCAGAGGGGCCGAATAAAACGTTTCTAACGGTAGGTATTCCCTGTCCATTTGTCTATTTGTCAATCTGCGCCCCTCTTTTTCGCCTGAATGGTAACGTCCCGATACCTCCTGAGGCCACCTGCATGACCGTTACGTTTTGTGCCCAAGGCGCTTCAATCTTCGAGTGGCCATCTTTAATAGATGAAGGCGCAATAAAATTCCAACCATGTTCCTCAGCCAAACCATTATCCACCCTCTCGCTTATGTTCTTTATAATTCTAATAGTATCTTCGCTTGCCGGCAATATTCAATAAGTCCTCCTGTTGACCACCAACTATTCGAGTGTATTTCTTATCATGACTGTGCAGATAACCACCAGTATCAAGATGTTGTAACCGTATCTTTTGATCTTGCAGCCATACATTTCCTTTGCCCTCAATCTCAAACCTCCAATAGTCTCCAGTGTCGGACTGATCTTCTCCTCCAAAGCAACTAACCTCCAAATTACCAGAAATAGGCGATAAATGCGAATGACTGTGTAGCCATCTACGTGTTTTCATGTGTTGCAATCGAAGAACTGTTCCGCTTGTAATTACATCACCTTGTTTGTCTGATGAATCAGGTATTGGTTTTACAATCCAATAACTACTGGAATCATCCACATTTGGAAAACCAGTTACAGGCCGCTACCACTTCCAGACCCATATGGAACTTCATGTGAATGTAAACGAAACTTCGTCCGGTCATGCATAAGCTTCAAAACAGTCCCATACGTAATGTTGAAGTGACTGAGTAGAGCTGGTTATGACTGGCATTTTCCAAGGAAGTGATCCTGATAGCATATTGCAGCTCATGGCAATGTACTACACTGTCGAAGTGTTCTGGCAGGAATCATTTAAACTAGAAAATTTTATGTGATGCCAATCTAAGCTCTTTAAACTCTGAAGCTTCTCCAATCCTGCTATAATTTCTCCACTAATTCCAAAGTAGTCAACATAGTTCTGAAATGTTTCTCCTCTCTGGAAAAATCGGGCGACTGCGAACGCAACATCCTCGGCAGGCCTGTGAGGGGTTCTTCCTCCGAATGTCTGAAACCATCCAGCCCAGTTCTCAGTCCACATCTTTGCTTTCTAGGAGAATTAGGTTGGAAATAGTCACAGTAGAAAACGTTGCAGGCATTGATAATTGGACCTGGAGCATCAGTTTGTTTGCACATCACCCATGGAGTATTTGTATTTAGTGATAATGCCAAGTTTGCTTCTTTTATCATTTCTACTATCTTCACTGTAAAGGTTTGCATCTCATACTTAAAGGTTCGTTATCTGCTCTCAAAGCGATTCCTGGTATGGCGTGCAACCAGAGGGGAAAACCTGGAGTCCCCATTGATAATCTCTGTTACAACACTAAGAAACCCTTCATGAAGAAGTGACTCTCATATTTCAAACCCTTGGGAAACCTTAGATCCCCAATTGACCCAAATGTGAACACCTTCTTAGCTATCAAGTCAATCTACTACGTTAGGAAGTGAACCTACAACCTCACAATCTATCGACTTAACCCCTACTAGTATTAATCGGTTTTTGGAACATTCTTGCATGCTTGCTTGGAACACGAGAAAGAAGAGTATCCTTTACCACTGAGTCAGATATAGTTGAAACCTTAAACACCAATCATCAAGGATTTTCCAATCGACATTGGAAACCCAACCGTCGGATCTCCCGACTATCAACTTTCTAACACTTTACAAGCGATAACTAACCCCACATAATTTAATTTTGAAGAGTATTTGGCAGTTGGGGGTGGTCAATGTCCCATTCCTCCTAATTCTCCACCTATAACCCCAAAGGATCTTCCTTAAGATGATCCTAGAGAAGAACGTGAAGGGGAAAACCCTAAAATTCCTAGAAATATGGTGGGAGTGAATGAAAACCAACCCAATAACCTGAACACCAATCAACCATCACTAGCTCAGGATGTTGTTGCAATACTAGAAGCTACCCATCCATTGCAAAAACATCCTAGGAATTTTCTACCCAAATTCAATCATGAGAGAAAAGACTCGAAAAAAAATCACATAAATAAATTTGTGCTTGCAAATAGATGATTAATTTTCAACACGAGGATATATGATTTTTCCTTGTATCTTTGAAGGTAAAGCCTCTACATGGTATTTCTCTTTAGCCCAAAGTTCAATTACTAGTTGGAATACCTTTGAGACTACTTTTAGAGATAAATTTCGAGAACCTTTGGTATTAGAGTTGTCCATAATCAAAATGGATGCCAAGGAAAAGGTAAAAGATTTTAATCAAAGGTTACTAACATTGTTGAACAAAATTCCTTTAACCTATAAATATGTTGATGGTTTATGAATTGAATTTTATACTTTAGCCTTACTATTCTCAATGGCCATGTTTTTGAAAAGAGACAAAAATCATACACTTGATGACACATTTAAAGAGGCCATCAAAGTGGAGAAACACATGCAAATCTTAAAGACTAATCCTGGGGAAGATGCTAACAAGGTTAAACCCAATACCAAGAAAAAAATTCATCCACCAAAATCCCCTCAAGGGAAAAAGGATCAAGACTCCTTGGATATGGAAATCTTATAGAGAATTATCAAGAAGTTGTCAAATGAAATTGTTGACATGAATAGGAATACTAGGGAAGGCACTTCAAATACCAAAAAACTATTTAAATTCCCCCCCAAGAAAATAACTCCCCCTACATCTAATACTAGCCCACCTACAAAGGGAATCAATGTGGAAGACTTTCTCAATGTGTTTAAATCCTAGGCCTCTTCTAGTGAAAACTCCACTGATTAGATAGACAAGCAAGTGGGGGAGGAGGAAACAAAAAAGTAAATCAGAGGACAATGAAGAAAACTTAGGACAGGATGTAAATTCATTATGGGATATATATCTCAAGCCTGGTGTTGAAGATGAATATGAAGATGTAAAATAAATCCATTTATCTCAAAATTAATATAATACAAGAAGTAAAATCAAGGCTTCCACATCAGATACACTCGCCAACTCTGAAGCTTCCAAGAAAGAATCAACGATACAAAAGTCCACTTCCACTGATTGAATCCTCACATGCACTTATTTCAAATAATTTGGAGTGTGACTTTGTGAAAGATTTGAAAAATACCAAGTCTAACATATATTTGTTTGAACTTATGAAGCTACCCCAAATACGGTAAAATTTTATCGAGACCTTGCAGGGATCATCCCCAAACAAAAGAAAATATTCTAATATAGGAGATACCCAGAAAAAGGATAAATCATCCAAGGATGCAGATGATGGAACAAAACTATCAAAAGATAATCTATCGCCAATGCTTCTCTACTCGATAAAAGGTCAAGGGCTACCACCCCCCCCCCCCTTCTTATTGACCTTTGATATATTTAATAGAAACATCCATAATTGTATGGTTGATTCAGGTGCTTCATCTAACGTCATTCCATCTAAGGTGTGTGAAAAACTAAATGCTAAACCTGAAAATTACAACATTCAGATCATACAAATAGATAGGTCAAGTGTCAAGGTTGTGGGAGAACTGAAAAATGTCCTGATAAGATTGGATTCCAATCCAAAAGTGCATCAAACAATAGACGTCATTGTAGTATATATCCAAGAAATATATGGACTTATATTAAGTAGATATTGGTCTGCATTGTTGCATGGATATTTTACTATTGATTAGTCTCATTTGTGGCTTACCTATAATGGAAAAAAAGTCAGATAAAAGTTAAAAGGGAGAGATCCATGAAGTATGTGGTCACTGATCTAGATGATTCAAATGAGATAGTAATGTTCAACCACTCAATTTTGGGGAATTACATCTTGGATACTTTCTTTGGAAAATTCACTTTTGAGCAATCTCCACATGGAAACATATAAGAAAATCTAAAATCCTTCATTGTACACAGATTGTCAAGCCTAACTCTAACATAGTAAATAGGAAAGACACTAATTATAATGTACATACTAACTTGATTGTAAAGACTAAATTGGATGTTCCCATAATCTTAGTTGTTAAGACTAAATTAGACATAGACATTAACCTAGATCCACCAGTTGATCATACGACACACCCTCACATGTGGACTCTATTCTTTGATGGATCAAAGTCCAATGAGAGTGCATGTGTTGGCTACATTTTCAAAGATACTAAAGGAAAAACGTTTTTGATAGCATGTAGATTAGATTTCCAATGTACTAACAACATTGTTGAATATGAATATATTATCTAGGGAGTGAGAAAGGCAGTAAACATGAATGTGAAATTGAAAAAGGTATTTGGTTATTCTAAAATCTTCATCAGATAGGTACAAAATACTATTCATTGCATTTCGAATCATCTCAAACACTACGAGCAATAGGTATGAGATTTTGTTAAGAATTTTGATTCTCTCAATATCAGTCTTATTCCTCGATCATTAAATTATGATGCAGATTTATTAGTCAATGTTGCATCCAAATTAATTCCTTCAGAGGGTATTATGTCTAACATTTTTTCTTTGGAATTAATTTACAGGCCCTTAGTACCTGGTAACATAAAAAAAATTGGAGGGTCTTCAAAGATGACCACCAAATCAACAGTTTTTGGCGTGTGTGTTGGAAGATTGGTTGTTGTCATTGATGTCAACCCTAGTCATGGGTTTTGGACCGCAAGATTGATGAAGGTATTTGGACATGAAGGAAAATGCATATGCAGATACAACACCCATGGATGGATAGTATACATCATGTTGTT
>ML793467.1:139076-149173 GCA_009831015.1 Picea engelmannii | reverse complement strand
ATTATACATTCATTTTGATACAAGTCGAATTTCAGAGGGAAGAAGAAGAAAAAGAAGGCCGGATTTCAAGGGAGGATGAAGTCTTTTGGTGATGTGTTCTAAGGTATGTCATTTTCAGGTCATATTACCATTTTTTCTATAACTTTTTTTCTAGAATGATTCAGATGGTGAAATCGCTATGGTATTGAGAAGAAATATCAAGGTATCTTTGGTAAAAAGTTCATCTCTTGATTCGCTATAATTATGGAGATACACTCTGTGGAATATAGGGTTTGTGACCAGTCCTGAAACTAGTCAAAAAGAAAGTGTTCTGGGTAAAACAGTCATAACCTTTTCATACAGACTCCAAATGCAGTGGGACCACTTCCATTGGAAAGAGTACGGACTTTAGTTTCTTTTGTGCGAGTTTCAGAATCAGATGTTAAATATTGAGCGCGGGTCATGCTGTACAAGTTGGGTCTTCTGAACAGACCAGAATTGAATAAATTTTTATTATCTCTCATATATTCTTGGGTGGAATAAAGAGGCAAGGATAGAGAGTTCAAATCTCTCTTGATATTGGAGGATTGTATCTTCCTCTTGGAGGTCTATCCCTCCCTTTACATTTGGAAGCTGTAGCTACCTTTGGAAGTCATTACTTCCCTTGAACAAAACTATTGATTATTTCTCATATATTGTGCATGGTGTATTGTGGTGTATTGGTGTAACTCTTATACTATTGCTCATTGCTCATTGGATATAATTGAATGGTTTAAGTATAAGTTGAAAAAGGTTTTTTAAATTGTACTTGATACTGATTCACCCCCCTCTCAGTATCAACAGTATGAAATATACTTTTAAATATCCAGACATCAATGAAGAGCAACATGATCAAGATATGAATTAGCATACTAAATTTCCTCCAAGACAATTAATTGAAAACATAAGGGCTCCCAAAAATATGATTCCAAATCCAGTGGTGTTATTAGAGAAGTTGTATGATTTGTAGGATAATTTCAAAAGAGTCACCAACTACAAGACAAATAGCTCATCAATTCAATATGAGGTGGTCAATCTTGGAACAGACAACCACCCTCAAAATATTAATTTTGGCACCAATTTCTCTCCAGCGGAAAAGCAAGCCTTCATCAAGCTATTCAAAGAATACAAGGATATTTTTTCTAGGACATATGATGACCTCAAGACATATGAAACCAAAAGTATCCAACATATTATACCAATGAAACCTCAAACAAAGATTTTTCAGCAAAAGTTGAGGAAGATGCAAATGAATTTGGAACCTCTGGTAAAATTAGAATTGAATAAACTCTTGACTAAAAAAATTATCTTCTCGGTCAGACATACTCAGTGGATAGCCAATCTAGTACCCACCAAAAATAAAAATGGATACATCAAGTTATGTGTGGAATTCAGAAACCTAAACAGGGCCTCGGAGAAAGATAACTATCTTGTACCCCCTTATGGAACAAGTTTTACCATGTGTTTATGGATCAAATATGTTATCCCTCCTAGATGGACTCTGATGCTATAATGAATTCTTGGTTGCTCATGATGATCAGTTAAACATTGCTTTTAGTACTAAGTGGGGAACTTACACATATAGAAGAATCATTTTGGACTGATCAATGCAGGGGAAACTTTCTAGAGAACCATGGACATAGACTTTAGAGGTCTAATTGGAATATGTGTTGTAGTATATCTTGATGATGTACTATTTTTTCTATAGATAAGAAAGAGAATATACATCATTAGATAGACCTTTGACATGTGTAGAAGGTATGGCATATCTCTCAATCCTAAAAAATCTAGTTTTTTGTAAATGAAGAAAAGATCCTTGGATTTGTTTTCTTCAAAGAAGGGATGATGATAAAACCTGAAAGAAAAGAGGCTATTTCTAAATTTCCATTTCCCCACAACAAAAAATTGATGCATTCCTTTCTTGGGAAAATAAACTTCATTTGGATATTTGTTCCAATATTTTTTGAAACTCAAACCACTTCAAGACATGATAAAGAAGAATTAAAAATTCAAATGGGGTCCCAAGGAAAAAGAATATTTCATCAGGATCAGAGAGGAAATAGAAAAATCCCCAGCTCTATTAAGTCCTTATTTTAATAAAGACTTCATCTTGTACAAATTTTCTTTTGACATAGCATTTGCAGTTGTACTCACCTAAAAGAATGATGAAGGAAACGAATTCCCAATTTCATTCATGAGTCCAGGGCTACAGGGAGAAAAACTTAATTACCCTGAAGTTGAAAAACAATCTAATTCAGATTTCAAGACATTTAAGCACTTTAGACCATACCTACTCAAATACAGAACCAAAGTAGTTTCACCCTATTCAATTGTTAGAAATATTTTGGTAAAGAAGGATTTAGGGGAGAAAAGAGCCAATTGGATGACAGATTTACATGAGTATGACCTATAAATCAATACTACAAATATTTTTAAGGGGCAAGGACTCTGTAATCTTGTAGAAAAATCAATATGAGATGAAAGTGTTGAGGATAAAATCTATAAGAAAGAGAATTTGATTGAATAAGAAGTCCACTACATCCTAGTTCGCACAGACTCTTGGCACTATGAATTGAAATATTATTTAACTCATGGAAGTGCTCCACAAAACTTGGAAATGAATAAGATAAGATCTCTCAGGATTAAACATGCCCAATACTAGCTGGTTAATGGATTACGTTTTAGAAATAATTATGATGGTGTCCTGCTAAGGTGCCTAGAGAAATATGATGTTGAAAAGGTGTTGCAAGAACTTCATGATGGTCCTGTTAGAGGTCATTTTGTAGGAGATACCATGGCACAGAACATCCTTAGGGTAGGATATTATTGGTCCACTATGTTTTAATATTCCCATGTGTATGTTAGGAAATGTAAAGTGTGTCAGTAATTAGCTAGAAGAGAGAAGAAACCTGCATTCCCACTACAACATGTCTCAGTTGATAGCCCATTTCAACAATGGGGTCTAGATGTAATTGGGGAAATTAATCCCAACTCATCTCAAGTACACAGATACATATTGACTTCCATGGATTAATTCATAAGATGGATAGAAGAAATCCCCCTGAGGGTGATAAATGAAAACCGAGTGATATAATTCCTTGAATCTCATATCGTTACCAAGTTTGGTGTGCATTAGTCTCTGGTGTTTGATAATGGAAAATATTTTTCCTCTTTAAAATTGGTTGAATATGCTCTTGAAAAGAATATCAAAATAAAATATGCAACAAATTATCATCCCCAAGGAAATGGCATGGTAGAATCCACAAACAAAAAAATTATAAGAATTGTTAAGAAGCCAATGAAAGACCATCAAAAGAGTTGGAATCTAGCCTTACATAATGCCCTATGGGCTAATAGAGTGACCCCCAAAGCATCTCTAGGGAACTCTCCCTTCTTTCTAGTTTATGGATAAGAGGCTATTTTTCCCACTCATAATTTCTTACCTTCCCTGCAATTATCCCAAGATGTTCAAGAGGAAGAGTGTCCTATCATGCAACACATATTAAATACTCTCCCCAAATTAGAAGAAGAAAGAGGAAAATCCAAAATAAAATTATCCCCGTGCCAAGAATCGATGAAACACTGGTTTGATAAAGCCTTTGTCGGCGGTACTGATTTCGAAGTGGGAGATATGGTTCTCAAATGGGATAAAGAAGAAAAATGAAAGGAAAACATAATAATTTTTATCATTTGTGTCTTGGCCCATATCATATTTACGAAAAAATGGGTACTAGAACTTTTCGACATAAAACCTTGGAGGTGGAGATTAAGGAACTCCATGTTAATGGCCAAATACTCAAGAGGTATTTTTCATGATCATCTATGGTGATTTAGTCTTGTACATAATAGGTTTCCTTGTTTTTTTTTTTTTTTTCACGTACTTGCAGTTCTTTTAGAATTAGGTTGTGCAGTCTTGTAATCTTTTATGATTATTTTTATCCATTCAAAATTTACTTTTCCACCAAGATTTTTTGTTGTTTCAACCCTGAAATTTCATTGTGGCTACCAACAGATTAGTAAGATTGTGTAACAGAATATGCCAAGTTCCTTTATGAATTACCTTCAAAGTGATTAGAAGTGGGAAATTTTCTCTGCACTAATATGTGGAATCCAAAAAACAAAACAAATTTGTAACTTAAGGGGAATATACCTTTCTTGTTTAGTCTTAATTAACCCTCAGGTGGGGAAAAGAAAATTATATCCCTTCTTACTCTTATATATATACCATGGGATAAGTCTCATACCAATCTTATGGGATTTCACATTAAGGACATATTATAACACAAGATGCATTTTGGGAACTATCTATGAGCCTCATATACTCCATATACATATAATATTATGCCTTGACCTTCAAAAGGTAGACCCATAAGGACAAAAGTACTAACTTGGCCAACATATATAAGAAACTATCATATCACTCAACTTCCTTAACAGCCTACTTGCAAAAGCAATGTCTATATTACAAAATTATAAGGGTGAGCTCAAAGTGAAATATGAAGGAAGTTGAAAGCACTGTAAAATTGTGTGGGAAGTACAAGTAAACATGTTGAGGTTATGGATGCTCACTGGCAGCTGAGACATACTTGTATGATACTGAGAAAAATTATTTGGGGCTATGGACACTCGTTGGCAGTGAAGCAATGCCTGGAAAAGAGAGATGAGGAAAACACATTGGCATAAGGTCAGTTACAAATAACCCCTTTGTGGCATCATACCTTCGCAAGGTTCATGTGCATATAATAAGCCTAAATGAACTACATCCACACAAGCTAAAAAAAAATACTCACAAGAGCATATGAAGGCTATTCTAATTGTCTCTACTCTTGTTTATAAAATATAGATGATGTGGAATCCGTGGGACAGATAAAACCTAAAATGTTCACAGACCAGGAGTCAAAAGTTTTAGTACGGCTTGAAGGTTGATTATAAGACAAAGATAATTGGCTCTTCCCAATAAGTTTCCATTTGTTGTGCATACAACAATCACCCATTGAATTTCTCTATCTCAAAGAAATTTAGTGGGTCCCCTACTAAATAATGAGACAAGAGGAGCATGGGTAACCTCTCACTACTAATTAGTATAGATATCTACATCGGAACTATAAATATCATCCTTACGCCATCTTAATCTCTCTATGGTGTGGTGCTCTAAATCACCATGTATCTAAACTTCCTTTGAATTTTTTTTTACTTCAATGTGGGTCTATAGCAATCCTAAGTTTTTTGGGCCCAATTTTTCACGCGCACACAAATGAAGTTGTGTGTGTTCATTTCATAGTTTTGCACACATATAAGGAAATATCATAGAAATGCGAGAACATGTGCATTGGACCAAATTTTGTTAGCAGTGAGCCAAGTATAAAGACTACCAAGTGTGTGTCAGTCTGAGTTTTGTAAGTTGCACCAGAAACCAAGATGATGCCCCCTAGAATCATGAAAATAATCACCTGGAAATATCTCGGAATGATTATTTCTAGTAGAATATGAAGACATGAGGCAACCAGAAGATGATTTGGTCAGGTAGTTAAGATTTCCCCTGATGTAGAGAGTCTACGTGTAGTGTTGTAAGGCACCAGAATCATTTGAGGAAGATGGATCAGATAAGCAAGTAGACAAGAAAGAGACAACGCTCTTGAGCAGTGAAAGATATTAAAAGGATCTCTAAGCTCATAACATGAGTTAGCTAGTTAGTGGGTGAATCAGTCAATTGTCTATCAACCTTAAGCTTGCTCAGAGCCTGTTGTAATCCTATGATGTTGTGAATATATTATTGTGTCCTTGTTCTATATGATCCAAAAGAAAGGAACATGGCACATCATAATGTATTCCAACTATTATAAATAGTAATGATATGAATTCTTATGGTTGTCCTAAGTAGTTGTTCATCATACTATATGTCTCGAATATGATATGATGTTTCCAATAATAAAGATATGGAAGCTCTGATATATTTTGTGTCTATTGTGAATGAGACGGTTATGTGTGTGGGTAGTTTTAATTCTTAGTCATAAAATAGTTTGTTAGACATGAGTTACATGGATGCCATTTGTAGTAATTTTTTGTATGTTTAATCCTTCATCTCCAACAAAAGACCTTATGGTCTCTGTGATCCTCTTTGCATCTCAGGTGATACCTTTCTCAGCCTTGGCCAAGGATTGATATGTCGGTGCTTTGAGGTTTTGTTGGAAATGATATGAATGAACCTTGGGTATAAACCTCCCCAATGTTAAGAAGGTTAGTGTGCATGCAAGCGTGGACCGAAATGGCGACACTACACCCAAAAAATGGTTATATTGCCAGGACTTGAAGTCTTGTTGAGATCAATGGAGGAAAAGAAAAATGAGCTAGTATCGTTCTAAGGAGAATATTCAAGACTAGATAGAAGCAAGAGAATATGAACTTTCTCTGCGAGAGACAGGAGGATTGCATGTGAATGCGAAGGAATGGAAAGAAATATATCTATACTTGGATATGCATGAGCTCTTCTTCAGAGAATTTCCATGTGTGTTTCATGAATGGCTAAAGAGACAAGTTGAAGTCAATTCGACTTCATTTCCAGTAGAGCCGATAATTTGGGATCAATATAATCTTGACAGCTTCAAGGTTCTAGATAACAAGTGGACTTGGAATATTTATTTTTTCTTCACTTGAGTGAAGGAAGGATACATTGTTGAGTTTTCTATAGAATATAGTGATTCTTTCAGGAAGGATGAAAGAAAATTTGAAGAGTTCCAAGGAAGAAGATGCTAGAATAAATTCCACTTTGGATCAAAATGTTGTGTGTGGAGAGACGAATGATGTGCATGAAGCCTAATAGAATGTCTGAGTAAACCCCCTAGCACTAGGGGGTAGTTTTGGAAAAGGTGGGGAAAAAATAGCTAGAAGATGGATCCATTGAAGAGGATAAAAAAAGTTTTTGAGATGAGATAAGGACTGGAATGGAACCAAAAGAGAAGAGGAGAAAAGAGTTGAGAGATACACAAGAAGATATGAGCTAAGAGAGAAATCTGAGTAGAGGAGTAGAGAAGAGTTATCCCTGTGTTCATAGTGTTGGCGACGGAAGTCACTCCCATATTGCTATCAAGAGAAGAGCCCGACGCCCATCAGTTTTATGTCACGGTTTGTTTATAGATGGGGTGACCGAATGGAAGCCAACTCAAAACGATATCATTCCAACTCCAAACTAGGCCAGGCATGCATAGGTGAGTGAGGTCTTTATAAACTTCAGACAGTGAGTTGTAGTAAAGGGTGAACAGATGGAAGACTTATATGGAAAGAGTGCGAAGGTCTGTTACAAACGACAGGCTCCTAACAGACTGTAGAAGAAGGCATCCAAATGCAAGGTCTTCTTGCACTTAAATACAGAAAACCAGAGAATACAATAATGCAACGATAAATCATTTATCATAATAGAACTGCAATAATTCACGAGACTCAGTCAATCACGAACTCTCTAAGCATGAGACGAAAATTAGATGGAGCGAGAAAAACTGTCTGTCATAAACAAGATATCTCAAATACAGAAGCATATCCAACAAACTAGAATGTCTGTTAAACTTTACAGTAGGGAGCTCTGCTCTACCATCGATCATTAAAAAATGGAAAAAATGCCTACATATACTCCTCCTCTCCTCTCGACCAGTGGAGGCGTCTCAAAACTTTCAAAGGGTGACGTCTCCTCAATCAAATTTGTCCTTTGTTCCCCTGTAATACGCCTCTTTAATTCAGCATGGCTCATGCCAGGGTGGTAGTTGATCCCTTTGAATGTTGAATTAGCGTGTGCAGGTCCTTCTGGCGAGTTGAAGGCTCGGCGTGACCTTCCTAAAGAGAACCGATACAGGGGACCTTTCCGGGTAGACTTTCGGACGGGATTTCCATACTCTACAATAAATGAGTGATGTGAGTTTTGATCCATCCTCTCTTTTCTTCATTAATCTCCAGCAGGTACTGGGATTTAGCCCGCATCGAATTGGTACCTGGGCCATCACCGTGCCTTCCTGCTTTCAGGATCGTTTTAAATCCCCTCTTCTGAGCCGAAGTGGCTCCTTGGATTCCCTCGGGAATCACTGCTGCAACAACCCGATCCATAGGTCCTTTCCAATCCCTTCACGGCCTTCAGCACCTGATCGTGGTTATCCCCGACTCTGTATCGGGGTTCGGGGTTTCGTTGTTCCTGCTGTCGAGAACTCCTTACCTCCCCAATCTCGATTTGCGATGAGCTCCTTTCACGCGTGAGCCCTCCTGAGCTTAACTCCTGTCACATATGACCATGCCTCCATGACCGTGGTCTTACCCTCCTATCGGAGTTTCGGCTCTTGCGATGTCACGATTCACAAGTCCTCCAGAATCGCGAATCTCTGATCCCCAATGGCTCCTTCCGTGCTAGCCCTCCGATTAGGCCCTAGTCCAAGTGACCGCTACCATATGCCCGCAGCCATATAGCTTTCCATCAGGGTTTCAGGGTTTGCGACGTCAATGTGCACGCGTCCTTTCCAGATGGACGGTCCCTATTAACTCTCGAGGATTCGGGACTTTCGCTGTCTTGTTTTATTTCTTGTCCTGAGACAAGAAATATCGCTAACATTAGGCTCCATGGGGGATAGAGTTGTCCCTACGATGCTCTAAGAACTCCTTTCGCAGCTTCAGTGCCTTGCTATTGGGCTATGGAGTCACTTATTAGGCCGAAAATATACAAAAAGAAACTAAACAAGAACTAAAAGATAATATTTACAAACAGAGGAGCCGTCTAAGGCTCAAATAAAACATTTTTTTAGAAAATGCCCATTCACTGGAATGTTGAAAACCTCTTCACCCTCTAGATCCTGCAACCCATATGTGTTGTTGGAGAAAATCTCAGAGATTTTAAAGGGGCCGATCCAGAGGGCGTCGAACTTGTTGCGCTTGCCTTTATCCTGTCTGGGTGCGTCCCACTTAAATACCAAGTCCCCGATCACGAACTCCTTTTTCTTGACCTTTCTATCGAAATCCTTCTTGATCTTCTGCTGATGACTATAAGCCGCGTCCCTCACTTGTTCTCTGATCTGCTGCACTTCCACTATCTGATGAATTATTCTGATCATATGATCTGGTTCTCCCTCGTAGTCTTGAAAGAACTTTGCCACAGGTAAGGCGAGCTGAGTAGGGAAAACTGCCTCTGCTCCGTAGACTAGTTGAAACGGTGAAGTGCCCAGAGACTTCTTCGTGGTGACACGACCGGCCCACAGAGAAAATTTCAACTTCAAATCCCAGGGTCTTTTGTTATCCTCTAACAATATTTTGATGATCTTTATCAGGTTTTTATTGGAGGATTCCGCTAAACCATTTCCCCGGGGATAGTAGGGGGTGGAGTGAATTAGCGAGATTTGGAACTGCTCACAGAACTTAATTAGAGGTTCAGATTTGAAAGAAGCAGCATTATCAATAACGATTCTACTAGGACAGCCAAATCGGGCTATGATATCCTCCAGGAAGTTGATAATTACTTTGTGTGATGTGCTTCTGGTGGGGACAGATTCTATCCACTTGGTGAAATAATCTGTTGTAGTCGGGATCCATCTGTGCTGACCACTTGAGGGAGGATGAATTTCTCCGATGAAGTCCAACCCCCACTGCTGAAAAGGTGTCGAAGCTACTATGGGTTTCAATGGCAGCGATTTGAGTTGTTGCTTTCCTGAGAACTTTTGACATTTGGTGCAAGCTCTGATCTCCCTGCAAACATTGGGGAACAATGTGGGCCAATAATACCCCGCTCAAAGTATCTTGTGGGCTGTGGTCTTCCAGAAATGGTGACCTCCGCAAAGGCCGCTATGAAAATCAAACGTAACCTTTTGGGCCTCCTGCGGGTCCAGACATCTCAGAAATACCCCTAGAGGGTCTTTCCAGTACAAGGTTTGGTCAATGAGGAAATACCTGACCGCCTTGAGCTTAAGAGCCCTCGCTTTACTTTTTCCCATTCCATCGGGGGGCCTCAACTCCTGCAGAAAATACAAAATGTCACGATACCAGGCACATTCTGCCAGCAATAAGCCATCTTGAGAGCCTTGGTTGGGCGATTCAGCTTGCTGAGATCCTAGGCG